>WURT03043169.1:0-14648 GCA_009936505.3 Holothuria glaberrima
GAACCTCCCATTACGGCTTTCAGAGTTGAAAGGAATATTGCCAAACATTTAGTTAGGGCTTCACATCCACAACATCCTCAAATTAAATCTGTGTTGAAAGTCCATAAGAAGACTAGTGCTTCAGTTATGCAACAGCTTACATATACCAGACCCACAGCCAGAAAAGATACTTCCTGAAAGGGGAGGGGGTAACGTCGAGAGATGGACTTATTTTCTTTTCAAGGGGGCGAGATATATTAAAATGCATGAATCCAGTGATAATTTTGATGTTTTAAGGAAGAGAATTTTTTTCCAGTGTTGACAAGGTGGAAGCCTTTCCGAGATTGTTAACTTTATCACTCCTGCAGCGCATGGAAATAAACTGGTGTAGCTGTGTCGTTGTACCAAATGAAAGCAGAGCATAAGCAGGTAAGTGGGACTCCGGGATGTTTGAAATACGCTCACGGAAGATTTTCACCAGCATGAGTTTGTTCAGAAGGAAGTACTAATAACAATGTGTTTAAAAGTATCTTACTACACTCCTTTATATCAAGCAAAACCAAACAGGGAGGAGAATTGAACTGAGAGCCCACAAGTATAAGCCTGTTTGTTGGAGGAAGGTTTGAGGAGGTGATTAGAAGAGAACCTTTGTAATATTCCATTCCATCGCAGGGCATATTTTGAATAATATCCTTGTATACTTGAATTGTCGAGTTGGGTGCTGATGTTTTCCGGAAAACTTGATTGAGTTGTGTAGCACGTTGAAAACTTTTAGGTGCGCAAAAAAGAATATTTACCTATTTGAGACAAAATAGATCAATTCTCCAGCTTTTGAACCGTAATGGGGATAAAAATAGATTGTATCACATCCACCTCGTTAGCCCAGTAAATGCTTAATAAAAAGTCTACCTTCCTTCATGAGTGGCTTATCGTACGCACGGTAAATAAAAGAATTTCAAGCATTTGCTAGGCTCCGCGATTTAGAATGGAATTCCTGACTTTGTCGTAAAACTGTGTATTCTATAGCAGCTAAGTTACTTGGTTAACTGGGAAAGTCTTGTACAATTTAGGTAACTACAACGCAAGAAAACGAAACATCCAAAAGGGACTCGAGTTCAAGTTGCATGACTCGAGCCTACAATTCTGGTAATGAGAAGGTATGGATGGCGTTGATGAGGAAAAATCAAAGGAATAAAATAGGTGTTTTTTGCCAGTTTGGGGCTTCAATGAAAGCATGGCCTGGGCCCCCCAGAAAGGCAAATACAACCCTGAAGGGAGATATTTTTGAACTAATGGCAGGGAAAGAGATTTTCTTCGCGATACAATTACTTCAATCCTTCTCCCGTTGAAAGACTGGGAATGGATTGGTCCTTTAATGTTGTACCACGCAATAAGTCATATTTTATATAAAGTGAAACAAACTAAACCAGTCGTTACTTTAGTCTTCGAGGCGCTTTATACCCCTCAAGCCGAGGTGACATTCATGGTAAGTAAAACCGAGGTACTGTCCAAAATTACTTCCTAAAAGACGACGACGGATGCTTTCATTTATGTCAAAATCGTTTAGAACCTGTTAAATCCCAACACCAATCGCGTGATACTTAAGAGGAATTTTCAGCTTTACATGCAGGTACAGTGGCTACTTTTTAATTGCTTGAGCTACTTGTCACCCATTGCCTTGTTTCTTCAGCATTCTACTTTTCTTCAAGTAACATGTTAATGCTTGCAGACCTAATTTTCATTTTCAAAGGACTGGTATGATTTATTTTAAACAGAGGTTCTACCGTTCTTGATTGTTTTATATCACTTTTCCTCCATCTTTTACTTTGAACAATCATAGTGGTTCAAACTAAATCGATTGTTTTGTTCTCTCATAAAGCATTTGAGTCATTCCAACCTTCAAGGGCAGTTTAAGACTTCGCTGGGTCCCGAGAAAAATCCATGGAAAGCCACTTGAGAATGTAGGTCTCAAACTACAAGCTAACCTTTTTGTAAACAAAGTGATTAGCCTTAAAAGAGATTTCATAATAAATTATGGTATGTTATGTGACACTTATGTGATAGTAATGTATGTATGAAGATGAACTGAGTGGACAGATGTCAAGACCAGCTGTTTTTCGATTCATATCAATATTATGTAACAATACCTTCCGGCCCACCCGCCCCCTCCCCCATAACTGATCTTACTTGTTTTGTCGATTTCGGTATTTCCCCTGTAAAATTTCTCTACTTTAAAAGTGTAGAGAATTTACTGTTTTTTTTTTGTTTTGTTTTGTTTTGTTTTGTTTTTTTCTGATGAGGGAAGGGAAGATGGGAGGGGGTGATTTGTTGATTTCCCATCCTACGTCTAATACAATCAAGGCTACTGACAAAGTATAAAGTTCTATACACATAAAACTGTGTGGTATGTGTAGAAGTTTTGGGAACGTGCTATGTCCTACCAAGTATTATTACAAATATGCAGTTAAAGCAGCCTGCCATTGGCAATATAATCTTAGTAAATGATTGAAATTTCTGTGCATTTAATATACCAACAGGTTCTGTCGTTACCTTTGAATAAAGTCTAATAAAAGATATCAAGTTATCAAGGCAATATATCGTGTACACTGGCAGTCTGGCTACATACGAGGCAGCAAAAGGAACCATAGGTGAGCTCATAACTACAAATCCTGTGATGACATTCTCCGTTTGACCTCAGCCACAATGACCGGCTACGCAGGCTATATACTTGCTGATTGAAAAAGGAGGGCGGCATGAACGAATGGTAAAAGTTACATCAATCCACCAGATAACCAGGCAAATGAAGACAAGCAAATGCATTGTGTGTGGTATACGGTAAGCTTTACACTTTATTTGTGTTAGTTAGTCAGATAAGGTTTTACGGCTCAGTTTCTAACCAATTGGTTTAAGTCGGGCAGGCTACGGCCTTTTTTCCAGTTGTGGATCACTGTGTTTTCCCTACTCCATTGCTTATGCTTGGGACCAACAGTGCGTTTTAATACGCAGAACAGGACAAACAATATAGCGGTATGTAAGCGATTGCTGTCGTTTATCTGCGTATATTGAGCAATAACCTAAACTAGGATAAATGCAGAGGTGTTTACAATTTCTGAGTTTTTCCCAATAAAGTAACTATTATAATTTTGAATTCCGTCCGATTACTCAATGCTACAGTTACTTAAGCCTCTTTATAAGTTGTAAGTCATGTTCAAATGATAGAAAAAGAAATCGACATCCACATAACGTCAAAACTTGGCTCTGACTATAGTCGTTTCGGTCTAGGATCAAACAATCAACTCTTCCTTCTCAACATGAGCATTAATAAGAGGGGACAGTACCTATCTCCTCAATATAAGCAAACTATACCATACCGCTCGCCCAAACTCCTCACACTTTTTCTCGGAACACCCGGGGGTGATAAGCATGTATAAAGTTTTTGATTCTGTCAAAACGAAAATTCCGAAAACAACCATTTTAAATTAAACAATTTGGGAAAATGCCCCAGATTATACAACACAGAATATTTAACTCAGGGGCGTAGCCAGGTATTTTGTGGTGTGTATGTGGGGGGGGGGAGGCATAGTCGACTCATCGTCCCCATCCATGACTGCCCTCATGGGGAGGTGTATAAGGGGAGGGAGTGGTATCCCCCTCCCCCTTTTGACTTGTTTTTTGCTGTCTCGGTGTGCTTAGATGCAAAATGGTGCTATATGTTGTTTCTTTTTATGCTAGATCCCAGTGTTTTCCACATTGAGTTTAAGAGGCGCGATCTGTCTTCCGAGTGAAAATGGACGTCCCTCAAAAATTGTTGCCTGCCTCCAAAAAATCCAGCTTCCATTTCCATGTCCATTGCTTCATAATACATACACAAGTCGTGTAGTATGAAGGAAACCTCTCTCATCCCTCCAGGGGCAGCGCCAGGATTTGCCCGACGAGGGCAGACTCTCCGATCGGGGCGGCCGGGATACCGACACAAAGCCCCGACAGCCAGGATGCCGTCGAAGGTTTGGTGAGGGGGTCTTTGTCATTGAAAGGCATATATTGCATAAAATTTATATATGCTAGAAGAAAAT
The DNA here is from genome assembly GCA_009936505.3 of Holothuria glaberrima. Lineage (NCBI taxonomy): Eukaryota > Metazoa > Echinodermata > Holothuroidea > Aspidochirotida > Holothuriidae > Holothuria > Holothuria glaberrima. The sequence continues at coordinate 4,053 of WURT03043169.1, forward strand.
AGTTCCGCACTGATTAAATGTTTTTCCTGGAATTAAAACTGTGGAAAAGCAGGCTAAGCGAGAAATATTTTTGGGTAAAAAGAATCTGTACTTATATAAGCTTATATGGGTCAATTTCGGGGCAGTTTGTCCCTATCGAGCACAACTTACATTGGTATTCCCTCATCGAGTCACTAGCCGTACCGCACGACAGACATAAGAGAACATTCACTAGGTTTGGCGCATGCAATGAGATGAAATTTCCGACATTTACATAATAACATGTATTCTGCATATTAAGTTACTTGAAAAGATTAAAAAGAATTGTACTTTAAATTATTAGCTATAAGTAAGGGAACTGAGGAAGAGAGGGCAAAGCCTTCCAAAAACTTTGTGTTTTTTCGCAAAAATACCCTTTTGAAAGCCCAAATAAGTAAACCGACTATGGGTGGCGACAGGATTTCCCCAACGGGGGTGGGGGTGCGTACCAGCGACTTCAATTTCCGACAGCTCCTTTGTCTTGTCGAAGGGGTGGTAAGAAGGGGACATGAAGGGGCCTAACTGTCCCATACCATTGCAGGGTAAATTTTACACAATATCACTTAAGGCGTCAAAAGCTGAGTTGCTCACTGATAGTATTCTTTTAAGTCTGAATCGCGAAAGTGCAAAGCGTGCGAAGCGCGCAAAAGTTTTGGTCGGCTTACACAAAAAGCATATATGTAATCATTAAGAACAAAAGAAAAAAAAAAACTGTTGGGGTTGCAGACCATATCGGGGATAACATATATTGTGTCGAAACTACCTGGACTACCCGTTGAAACAGCCAACCTTTGCTCCTCGAGTCGCTCCCCAACTGACCTACCACATGACACACACAAGAGAGCAGCAAGTTAGGATTTGTGATATGGGATAAAATTTACGGCCTGTGTACTCTGCCTGCCTGTTACTTGGTAAGGTTGACAGGATTTATGCTACTTAACTATGTGGAATGGAAGTATTGAAGAAACTGGAGTGACAATTTAGAGCGCGTAGCGCGCCAAAAAATTGGGTTTTTATTAAAGAAATTGTCCACAAATGTTTTTTAAACTATCAGAATTTTCGAAAATTCTCCGCAAACTATCAAAATTTTCGCGCGCTCAGCGCACTTCAAACCTACCACAATGTTGTTCTCATTATCGATATCTTCCGATAGCAACTCCCAGAGAAGCACAGCAGCAAAAGTCCAAAGCTGTTTTCGAATTTCTAGGTAAAAGACTGGCTTTATGAGTACCATGCATGTTATTTCGGCAATTCAAAGTGTCTCGATGCAGATTCAGAATACAGGTTTTGTCATGGAAATCATATTTAACGAAAAATTTCGGCGCGCTTCGCGCGCGTGCGTCACGGGTTCCATTACATCTCGTGACCGTTATGAACGTAATAATACAAAAAGAAGAGATTCATCTCGTATTTAGGGGCCATTGAGCCATGCGCCCCTCATTGATGCCGGATTTTTTTTTAGTACCTAAAATTGGTAGATAATTTAAACAAAAAAATTTACTTGAAAGGTAGCATATGTGGCACAAGATTGCATGTAAGGACATCCAATTTTTCAAAAATTTTCAAATTAGACCTCTCCCCCAGGCCGGCGATCACACATCATACTGTATGGCAACCCGTTAGAACGCCACTGTAAGCATTATGTCATTGTCCCCAATTTTGTTGCCTCTTTCACCTAACCAAAAATTAGAATTCACGAAATAATGGACACTTTTCAGTGATATATGATCAGCTCCAAAAATATCCCAAAGATAGCATCATTTTGCCTGTAATCAACCTTAAATTCCCAAAAAATTCTCAAAGAGGAGGGGATACCCCCTTCCCTTAGACCCGTCCCCCAGGACGGCACCTTTATGTAGTGACAAAGAAAGGATCCCCTTCGCTGTTCACAAAACGCATTACATAAAAAAGGGTAATTTAAGCAAACATGTTACCATCGGTGGTGCCCCCCTCCCCCAATCATCAAAGTCTGGCAGCGCCACTGATAACCACAGTGCTGCTTTCGGAAAGCTGATCGTTGATCACTGGAACCTTGAAAGATAGAGAGATAACTGTGTAGGGATATGAAATGAGCAGAATCATCTTTTTCATCTTTTTTCTTACCATATGCAGGTTTACCATAAACGCTTTGTTCACACAAAAATGAACGAAAGAGCGGGACTATTCATCATCGGAGACAAAAACATTGGTAATTCTGTTCACCAGGGAGCTGCCACTTGTCCACGTGTCAGGTCCCTGGCGACACTTAATCACAGCTTAGACAAAGCATGTTTACTGGGCAGTTAATTTACATACTAACAGATTGTAACGTAACACACCGTCACATGCAAGACATAAGAGTTTTAACCTTTGAAGTGCCTGTACTTGTACTGACTCGTGATAATGAATTTGTACTCGCACTCTTACTGTTAAGCTGAGCAAAAGACATACATGTAAAACGAAATGATTAAGATAACTTAAGGAGTATTTACATGGGTTAGTCCAGATATGGCTGAGTCCATATTGAATCTTTTTCGTCTGAGTCAATACGGGGGCCTATTACAAGCTAAGGGTTTTTGAGAATACTTCTGTTTTAAAATCGGTGGAATACGCCCTCAGAACGTTACGGCCTGGTTGTTTTGGGAAGCTGAGGAGGCTGAGGAAACAGAGTCCGCTACGCGGGGTACTTTGTCAGCGGTTTATTATTGTGTAGGTAGGATCACAACACCATGAACGCGTCTCTATTTCCGTAACGTCCATTAACAATACAGTGAAAGTCTGTCTTAAATATTTTATATTCTCTTATGTCCCTATTGAATTTTGACAGTTTAGGTTTCTGCATTTTAATGTGGAAAGAGGCAGATCAGCTTAATGTAAAAGTTACCTCTCAATGATACATGATATGTCACCCTGAGCCACACTTGTAGTGCGAGTATAATGACATGAGTATGAGTACAAGGGCAGTGTCTGTGCTGGAAGTACGAGTACGAGTACATGACCTTTTTCATGAGTACGAGTACAAAATTTTTCATTAGCCCCTATGCAGAACTTTTAAAAGCTGTGAGTAAGAGTACGAGTACAAATTCATTATCACGAGTCAGTACAAGTACAGGCAATTGCGCAAATCAATGAGTAGTACGAGTACGTACTCACTAAAAGTCTGCTCTGAGCTTCTTCTAGATCTGTTCCATCATCATTTAGTCCGGGGGTTATTATCATTTCCGGAATCATCAGGATTGCTGCCTTGAAAAGAATTCCAATGTGCGTTTTTAGTTGAGAAATGTGCTTTGACATTCTTGTATCCAATTTTCGTCAGTTTCAAATGCTTCATCATTATCAATTTGTTATACATGTTTTGCCACAAATAGGCCTACCTGATATGTTCAATACACTTCTTTAAACGTTGCAGTTAACTCATTTTGTGAGAAAATTCAGATCAATTATGTAAAAACATTACAGCTTCGTTAATTTGACCTTTTCCCCTTTTTGTTCATTTTTTAAACTTCTCTGTTTATTTGACGGTCATGCTCTCTGTAAATCAGGGTCCAACGTGGTCAGCTATATCCAACACTGTAGTCCCAACATCTTTCAAAAGAAATTAAATCTTGAGTGCAGGGAGCAAGGTGAACCTCTGATCAATCACATCCTCTTTTGTTTAATGCCTACATCCAATCTAGTGAAAGAAAACGAACAAAAGTGGAAATAAAATCTGCATACATGGTCTCTTTTAACATTTAAGAATAGCGCTCTCTACATAAAGTAATGAAATATCGGCTTTATGAGGGTGACTGTGTCACAGAACGTTGGGAACAATAACTTTAAGGGGTCCAGTGAGTTGTGACAATGTTAAGGTCCACTGATCCCTACGCCTATCATGTTCCCTACTTTCTGTGACACTGTCGTAGTGGCAGAAACGCCGTCACAGGACATTAGGTATACTATAGGTATAGGGTTCAGTAGACCTTAACATCGTCACACCTCACTGAGCCCCATAAAGTTAGTGTACCTAGCGTTCTGTGCCACCGTCACCATCTAGAGGACGGTCCAGAACAACCCACCATTAACCTCCTAAACAAAACGCAAAGTTGCATAGCTACCACTAAAAGTGAAAGATTATTGCCTTTTCTTCATCCTTGAACTGGTAGACAAGTAATAAAACACAATCTGAACATTTTAAATAAGCTTAACCTTCCAGACGAGGGAACTATGTAAACAGTAATGCAACCGCTTCTTAAGACAGAGAACATGCGCCTAACCTGTATGTTGAAGGATCATACAAAGACATATAATACTGTGCTATATGGGCTCACTTCGGCAAATATCCCGTCGGAAAATACATTCATCAATAAGTGATTTTTATCCTAGTTAAAACATCAAAAATTGGTCAGTAACGGAGACTTGTTTGAATAAGTGGGATGGGGGATAATGGGCCCTTGAGGCAAAAGTAAATCTGTAAAAAAATAGGAGTCAATGGGAGAATTTCCCAAAAGGTGGAGGCGGGATATATCCTCCTATCCTCCCTGGGATTTCCGTCTATGTTATAGGCTACTCACTTGGCTGAATTAATTATTAGCGATACTGGCTCTTATTTTTCAACGGAATGACTCTGAAACACTGTAAAAATAATTAAGATTTTCGATTAAGTAAAAACTGATAAGCCATAGTTAACAATCAGATTGGCAATTGTCTACTGTTCTAGTAATGTTTTCAACTGCTGTCAAGGGATGCAATAGTTAGGTCTGCAAGTTTATGGAATACCGTACACACGTGTAAGGAAAACAGTGCCGCAACAATGGATGTTGTGAAATATTCGCTTGGATTAGTTAGAAGAGGTTTTACGGCTCAGTTTCTAACCAATTGGTTTAAGTCCGGCTAGCCACGGCCTTTTTTCCAGTTGTAGCTCACTGGCTTGTTTTCCCTACTCCATTAATGCTGAGCCCCAAGCACAATGGCAGTAGGTTCTATTTTTAAAGTCTTTGGTATGACCCGTCCAGGATTCGAAATCCCGACCATCCGGCTGCAAGTTGGATGCTCTAACCACTTGACCATGCGGTCGGTTGGGCACATAGGTGATAAGGCTGAACGAATCAAGCAACTGATAAATTATAGCAAACAAAACCGCCGTCGGCGAAAAGTACGAATAAGTGCGTCAGAGAAATGAAATGAAATGCACACAAAACTGAAAGCGTAATAAAGGGAGCCCCGATTGCAACTACCACGTGCCTTCTCTTAACTATATCTGAGACTTCGTTTTTACGTCCCAAGGATTTTTTTGGAAGAAAATGTGCATTTGCAAAAATAGAAACTTGGAGAGCATGTATCGATTGCCGCTCTTTAATAACCCAAACGTTCTTTCCAAGAAAATAACACACGCCAGAGAGCCACACTCACCAGAGAAGAGCAAGTCGTACGAATCAATCATAACTTAAAGTGTGCCTAGAAGTTTAGAAATACAAGAAGATGTCTTTTAGAGGTTGGAAAATGCAGTTCAGACATCCACTTTCCATGGTTATCGCTTATTGGTTAAGAGTATGATGTAATTTCTAGCTACCTTTCTGAAAGGAAACAACTCATGTACGTTTATGGTGTCTTATCTAATCAAGCAAGCATTGATACTGGTGTCCCCTAGGTTTCTGTTCTTGGACCTTTATTTTTCTTGATGTACGTTAACGATATTCGTAAAGTTGTCCCCAAGATCTATCTGTCTAAACAATCTACAATTTTTTAGATCCAAAATGTTGCTATCTTTGGTAAAACTTTGAAATGGCTTTAGTTTTTTTAAAACTTCTACTTAAAAAGTGCATTTTGTGGCAGTGGCATGGTACCTTTTAAAAGCTGGTAGGCTACACTGTGCGTGCCGCTCCGTCTTACTATGTTACTGTGGATGTTCCATCGGTTGGCAGGTAACCGAAGCGAAGGCCTTCCAAGAAAAGTTTTGGTCAAAAGTACCTCCCAGATGTGGGAAATGACACTTTCCTGGTACATTTACAAGTTGCAGCTAAACATTCCCTATTTAGACATTTTATACTCTAAAAAGGAATTACGATTTCAAAACGAAAGGTTAGGTTTGCCTAAAATGAAAGGTTTGTTTACAATCCTATTGAATTAATATAGCATATAAATTAAAAATAGTCATAAAGGCTATTTAAAAAAAAACAAGCATGTTGTGGCACGGAAAGAGAAATAATAGTAAAGATCTCTAGCCTGCGTACTTGCTTTGGGTGTATTCCAAGTGTATATCATGCAGGAGGAAGAGGGTTTGTTCATACGCCAGGAGATTTAATCCACGTAAGAAGGCGTTTACGACAATTGTTCGAGGACCTTCCGGGAAAACTTAAGGGAAATGGAACTCTCATATGCTATTCCCGTGTTCCAACTGTCTAATGGGCTTAAAACCATATTTAGGATAGTGAAATTTCAATGTTTCCTCTAATTAACCAAAATTTTATTTACGGTTTTAAAATCGGGGTGGGGGGGGGACTTCCCAGTTGCCTTCCCGGAGGTTACGTCCTTGCTAAAAATCTTTTCTTTAACTTAAGGCAAAATAAGGAGGGTTATCAAGTAGGGTTTTGTGTCGTGGACTGCATTTAAAGTGTTCTTTTGTGCTTAAATTTGTCGTAAAGCTGGATAGAGACCCTACTTTCGTGCAGTTGGACTCGGGCTGGTTACACTTAGATTGGGACTTCCGTGGTATATGTATATTCTGCACAAAAACTAGGGACGCGCGGAAATAAGAGGAACACAGTAAATTATGTGATGCGCTTGATATATTTACCCCGCGTGTATCCCACAATTCCATGCGACATCAAATTAGCGGACTAACTTATAGACTTACTTGTAGGTTTTTTTCTCTACGAAAATGTGTGGCTGCTCAACATTTTCGCTAAGCAGGCTGCATATACGACCAATAGTGAGCCAGCTTCTGAGTCATTTCTCACGCAATACTCAGAGAAGGGATGTTCGTGCAGCATCGGCGCCCTGCTAAAATTTTAATGTGAGCAAAACTGCTAATGCATTTGACACTCTAACACACCACAGACAGATATTTTCGAGACGCTATTTTGTTAATATGAAATTCATGATCATGGAGTTAATTTTTCCCATACTTACCACAGTTTCTTTAGCAAGGTACTTCAAAATATCCACGATATTATTAAGGGTTTTAAATACTTGCAGATTTTCTGTCGTCCGTGTACATTCGGTTTAGGGAAGCTGCGCAGTCATTTCCGCTAGATGGTGATTGCATTGTTCAAGTCCTGGGGCACACGTGTTTTCAAGTTTCCTAGCGTGCAGTTTTCAATTAATCAATAGTGTTGTAGAAATATGGTAATGGATAATCAATGTTCGTATTGTATATAGCTTCCCTGCTGAAAAGGTAATCATAAAGCCGTGGAAGGGATAGGTATGACCGATCTTAGTAATTTTAAGGTTATACGCTATCTTTATGTGCAGACAACCACTTGTTTGTCCCGATACCAGGCAAGAGCTGAGAGACAAAAGGTTGGTCTGTTAAGTTTGTGTCCTTTCGGGGACATAGCTTCAGGGAGAAGAACTCCTTTTGGAGCAAATGTTTTGGTTTCGCCCTTAAGCTCTTCACCAGAGAGTCTCGGGGACTTTGCGAAAAGTATCATTCTTCGATCACTGACCTGTAACAGAAACAGCAGATGTACTCCTAGAGCCGTTGACTATGGCACGCCAAAAGATTCACGATATATGATGATCATCTAAAAATACGTACATCATGTAAAAATACAAGATGATGCTCTAACTCAATACGATCATGATGTATATTTACACGATCATGTATTAAAAGTTTTTGTTCATTAGGTTTAAATACATGATGGTCATGTAAATAGTCACGATGTACATCTAACAGTACACGTTGTACATCTAAACCTTACGATCATCATGCCATTAGTTCCTTCTGGCGTGCCATATTCAGTGACTCCTTTTGGCGAGCTCAGTCCGCATGCGCCGAAAAGCTCATTTCAATTGATGTACTGAAAAAACACGATCAAGTACTAACTGCATACGATTGTGTACTAAATACATACGATCATGTATTAAAAATACACGATCATTATGTTAAAGGGAAATATTGCGTTTAAAATGCACCAAAATGACATACAAAGAAAATGCCTTAAAACATTATTAAACCATTCAGTCTCATCAGTAAACTCTAGAAATAGCTTTATCTCCTCAAAATATTTTGCGTTAAAAGAGTAATGGATGTTGCATCATTTGAATTTTTGAAAGTTTGGGTGAACAAATTACTTTTGTGCAACAAATAATCGAATTACTAACTGTAAGAGTTTTATTTCTTGAAAAGAAAGCCACCGTACTGCCTTATTTTGAATTGTCTATCAGTCTGTATCTATTAATATTGGTTTAAAATATATGAAAATTTTCTGTAAAACAAACGCATTTTTCCCTTTAAAATACACAATGATGATGTAAAATCAATGGCATGTGAAGATATGTAAAAGCTTACGATGTATATGTAAACGTAGACAATTAATAGGCTATGTGATATTTTGCGTTTTCAGAGACCCAGCTCTTTTTACTGGCAAGGGATAGGAAGCTAAAAATCAGCCTATTAGGGATGACTGTTACCCATATTTATAGAATCTGTAACTGTGTCATCGGAAACGCTATATGTTTTCATTTTGAAGTTACGTGTACTTGAAATCACCAATTTACTAAGTACGGACATGACCTTTTCCATTTTTGAGGGAGCCCAGAGCGCAGACCATGGACCCATGGATATTCAAAGTACAGGCATGAACAATCTGGGTACAGGAATACATCACAAGGCAAATTCAAAATAATGAAGCGTTTTTTTTTTTTTTTTTTTTTTTTTTCTAAGAAGATGTTTTCAATTAATGTCGAAAAATTACTGTTTTGAACAAAATTTTGCAAGAAAGAAAGATTGATATCATAAAGTCATCACTTTTCGAATCATAATAAAAGTTTTAGCTAGAGTCACGTGTCTGCGTCTAATACTATCAGGAATAGTGGTTCAAGTGTGAGGATTGCGTGCAAAGCGTTCCAATAGTTTGCATTTAAATAAACGACCATTTAAATAGTTGCATGGAGGCAGAACACTGAGACATCACCAACCAATTTCACCTGAATGAGTGGCAATTCGAAGCAGGACACTGAAAGTTGGCGAGAGTCTTCTATGGCATCCCCGAAAGTTTCACCTGCTTAGAGCGCACGGAGGCGTCCAAAGCGTGTGAAAATTTTGGACTTTTCCAAATGGAAAAACCTGTTTCTGCACAGGTGGAGGGGGAAATTTGCTAAAATACCCTTCGCAAAACTTACTTGGTAGAACGCCACTACAAAGTTTTCGTAGCGTAACTTGACTCTTTTACCAAAAATGCCTCCTAGTTGGTAAAAAGTGGCATCTCAGGCCTTACGCTGCATCTAAACATTTCTTTTTTGTGATCGCAGGTTAAAAATAAGTTCCCTTTGTTTGAAAAGACTGCAAATTAGAAAGTCTCCACAAATAAACCGAAGTATTTCGTTTTGACTCTGTCCTCACAAAAGGAAGGGAATTCAGAAATAATTCTCCTGCATGACGTTTTCAGATCATTGCTCTTTCCTAATCACGCTAGTGTGCCCGAACAATCGACCTTATTGTAAAACCCTCGCGGATGAGTAATGCCAACAGGAAGGTGATATCACCCCCATATCACCTCCCTGATGCAAATAAGTCTGAGACGGTATAAAAAACCCAAACTTCAGGAAATTTTATCCTGAACAACCCCAAACCTTTCAAATATTCTACACTCAAACTCCAGAACTGTCGTCGCACAAGCTTTGAGTTAGACGTTTTTACCTAAGAATCTGTCGCCTTTATCGAGATGTCTTCTCCGTTTTGGTCGTTTTGGTGATTGGCCCCGGGGGACCAGGTTTCTTAACAAAAACGAAAACATTTTTTTCCGGTAAAATGATTGATTAATATTTCTTTCAGAGAGTTCAGTTTTGAGAAGCGAGGGGTCGGTTTCGCAGGCTCGTGTCATTAAACTGAAAGACAGATGTATTTCCTGACGGAGTTAAAGGTAACAAAAAGCTACAATTTCAACTTAAGTCAATTTAATGTGCTAATGTAAAAATAAATACAATTTCGAGAAACATGCTAGACCGTGAGAAACAAGCCTGCACCGTAATTAAAAGCATTATCAATACTCGTAAAACCAATGTTCCTGGCAACTTCTGCATCAGAGCGATGAACAGCAAACATGTTTATGACAAGTGTGCAGTTAGATGAAAGACCATTGTTTAGCCATACTATGTACGTGGGGTCCTGTTCTCAGAATTACTGTAAATTCACATCATCAGATATAATTGAATCATTTTTTACCCTCTATTTATTCATGTAGTCATAACATCCTCGTATTTTGCACAATATTACGCAAGAGACACAAAATAACTAGAGCGGCAATGCCACTGTTGCTCAACTCTTTGAAGAGACCACCTGTGTGGGTTCGGTCGATTAAAGATTTGCTTTGAACTATTTTTCTGGCAGATGGTTTGGAATGTTTTGTGCTATCTATCTGTAACATGGTGGCGAGCACATCTTCAAGACAGACCAAG
>WURT03043180.1:0-33625 GCA_009936505.3 Holothuria glaberrima
ATATAAAGCAATGCGTGCAGACTACTCCCAAAATCGTTCTTATAACTTTGGGCATTTATTCTCATTATAAAATTTAACACTAGTTACAAACCGAAAATGATGATTGTTAAATGAGCTTGGAATTTTTAAGATCTACAATTACAAATTTGAACGTTTCTCTAATAAAATTTGATTGCGTCAAGATATCAGAGAAATATAAGAAATGTTCCCCTTAGTTTCTCTGTATGACACTACATATTTCATATGATGAAACAACTGCTGTGAAATATTTAAATGTTTAAAAATTCACAACCGTTAAACATAAAATGCTGCGGAGATGACTTTTACACTATTAGAACCTATAGAGAGATGCTGTCTGGAGATAGTAAACTATGTTTTCCCTGGATTTTTCCTTTATCAGTTTTAATTAAACTTCAATGCTCTTGCATTGATTACCACCTTACTGAATTGTCGTGGTCTGTTGAAATAAACTCTGATTGATTCAAGTATACACCAGTCTACCTGAACATATGATTTTCAATTTACATTCTTGAAAATTAACAGTGCAATAAAATTGTTGTTGGTGTCCGTAAACGTGTTGCCTTTTAAGGAAGCTTCCGTGATTGTACAATGAAACTAACACAGAGGTGATGCTGAACATACAAAACAATATTGAAATAATACACACATAATATAGAAAAAGAAAGTGCACATGACACGTAATGAAAATTTATTTTTTCGGCAGCGTTTACTTTGGTCCCAAGATTCATGTCTGTATTTGTGTTCATGGGTTTTGGCACTTTGTAACTAACTGATCATTTTTACGGTCATTATAATTGTGTTTAACAACAATCTTAACAAACTGCACTATTTACAACCCACTGTACAGTATTCTGTCTGGCTAAGGTAACAGTAAGACTTGATCAGGTGCATGTACATTTTAGAGCAATTATTTGAAATTGCATTCAAAGTGTTATGGGAACCGAGAGATCGGTACACATGTCGTAGCATTCGAATAACTAGCTTTTTTTTTTTTGTATTTAATTGAAAATCTGTATACTGTTAAAATTTTACACCACAAATAACGATTAATGCTTTTAAAATACACCTGTCGTCGTCTTTCTGTTTACTATTTGCACATCGATACAAACAATTTTATCAACCATGATCAACATCAGCTAGAAACGTACCAATGAACTGTTAAATACTGTCCAGTTCTGGATTGAAGATTTGTACATCAAGCTTAAAATATTACACAGGAATAGCTATGCTGCCCTTTGAGTTGGCTCCTTGCAAATCAGGTTTCGGGAAGTTAGTCTTAAAACCTTTTCATTGTCATCATACGTTCAGTGAAAAAATTCCCAACCATTATTATCACTTTTTTCTTCTTTTTATCTAGTTTAATTCCTCTTACTCGCCTGGCCGTCATAGCTTTTTTGTTCAATTCTTTCTGGCTAGAGACCAACTGAAAAAGACACCATCTTGTCAAGGAAGTCTTCATTGAGAGATCATTTAATTTCAAGGACGTAACTTCTCCCAGATTTATGTTATGTATGTTGCAGAGCTATATCATTATTTTAACGTGTATAACATTGGCAATGTTAAACGTGTGGGAGCTGATTGCCCAAGAGGTATTAGAAATGTTCCGTGAAAAGGATGGCGAAGGCTTGAATGCAGATATCATATTGACATGGTCTTAGTGTATATTCGTCAATACTTAATTTTCTTTAGAACACTGAGACTCGGAGCCGTCTGCGTTTATTTCCTTCTACCGGTGGGTCAACTTGTCCCAGTTCACTGCGACACTTAAGCCTACTAAGGTATATAATACAAACATCTTGCAGACTCATTAAATTGACTTGTTTATAGTGTTCCTTCCTATTAACTTGATATTGTTGACTTAAACGTCTCCATTTACATATTGCTCAAGTTTCACAGTTCAAGTAATGTCGTAACGTTTACTATTATTCGTTATCTTTAAAGTGTACATAAGTCCTAGAATTACAAGAATATATGTGTTAGAGGCTGAAAATTAATATGATTTGATCCAAGTCCCATTATCATAACTTATTCGTTCCTGAGTGAAAAAATTTTGAAATTTACTCAAACAACTTCAAATAGTTTATTACTGTACAACTATTTACACAATGGAACCTTTTTAAAGATGAAATGATACTAGCGCTGTGCTCAGTGAACCAATGCATAACACTCGTTTTCCTCACATTGATGGATTGGCTGTCGTAAGAAGTCGGCTTGATTACTGTTACTCGAAAGGAGGAGGTTGGGGGAGATTCAAAACTGTTAAATTTTCCTATTTTTCAAACAAGAGTATTTTGACAAAGACAGCACTTCTCAAAAAGAACGATTTTTTAACATTTTGTCTTTATTAGTTGCAAAGCACGCTTCCAGTTCCGAACTCAGTATGTTTTGGGGTTGCGGCATTCTGTAACAAAATGATCGCTTTGCAGTCTTTGACTCTTATAATAAATATGCTGAACGAAAACTTTAAAAAAAAGTTTTCCTCGTTACATCCATACAGTAAGCTTTTTGAATAACAGTAATAGGTGTCAACTTTCCAGGTAACATGAAATTTATCGGAGAACTCGTGATCGGTTGCTCATTTATGTTTTAAAGTTATTGCTTAAAACTAAATTCACAAGTCATAGAGGTACCAATTGGAGACAGCTAAACTTGTTGCAACATTCGAGAAAGCATTACGCGTCTCTGCTTTTACTATCGGCTGATGTACAAATCCATACGCAGTTAAAATTATACACCACAGTCAATCAATGTTCGTTCAAATTCCACCACTTTCTCTTTATTGTTGCTTATCGATAAAGTACAAACAATTTTATTACCCACCATCAACACCATTTGGATCCCTACCTATAAGTGTCTAGTACAGTTTAGTTCAGGGTTGATCTTTTGTATATCAGTGTAAAATATAACGCAATATATTCAGGCCTTTCGAAGTAACCAACGTCAACACGAGCCAAGTACCCAGAAAAAAGACCGGGCAGTTATGAAATTTGATGCATGTGTCTATTGAGTGAGAGGGGACATTCTTCAAAGTCGTATTTTTCATTTTATTTAAAATCTAGCATTACATGTTACGGAGTTGTTACAAGCTCACTGTGAGAAAATGCAAACTGCGGCATATTGGTTCGGATTTTGATGTCAAACATTTAGGACTCTAGTGAGGTATTTGGAATGCCTACTGACATTGGTCAAATGGAGACGGGGAATTTGGTTAGGCAGGGACTTGGCCAAGGAGTGTAGGTGAACGTTTCAGCAAAATACTCTATCACAACTATAATACCGGAAGATGATAAATGTGCAAGCAAATGATAAGCACATCCGTGATAAGCTTGGATATGTGTCCAAGAAAATCACCGAATTACGCGTTACAATCGCGTATTAAGAATTGTTCTAGGGGTTAGAATGCAACTACCATGGGCACCAAAGTTATCGTACCCCATTCCAATCTCTATTGAGCATTGAAATATTTTTGGTGTGATATTTTCAAGCGCCATTGTATATTAACTAGCATATAGCAGGTTGCATAAATTAACCGTTTTGTAGCATCCTAGCTCGGACTAAAAGCAATTAAATTAAATGTAACAGCGTATTGCTAATACGCATTGCAATACAGAACACTACAGAATACTCTACCTTTAGTTTTAGTTTTATAACTCCTCCTCCCCTCTCCCCTCTCCCCTCTCACCAAACAGCAGACAGTATGGGAAACGGCTGCGGAGTTCGCATTGAGTGGTTACGGTACAGAATTGGAAGGTGATCGTTTTAATCCACTATTGCACAATTATACACTACTTAAAAACAGCTTTACAAACTGACTGTAATGAGAGCCATAATCTGTTAAATTCAGTAGCACTTTCTACGAAAATTTACTTTCACATTAATGGATTATGTGTCATGTTTGTTTTATTACATCTCTTTTTCGATCATTATATGAACATTTACACCAGGTAGGGACCGAGAGCGGAAAAGAACGTGATGATTTGATGGGGTTCGGATAAAATATGCCCAACAGTTGGAGCTGTGTCTGTCAGTGGTCTATAGACAACTGCAAAGAACCTGAAAAGCCAGGTGTTTATTCTCATTTATCAAGTGTAAATTTACAGTTTTTGAAATGATGGGGTATTTTCAAGCTCCATTGGTTATGACTTAACTTATAATATCCTAGGTAAAGCTTACACGCTTTGAAGTTAATAAAGTAGATGTTATATTGTTTTTGAGAATGAGTTATAACACGGCTTGAAACGCCGCCGTTAAGGGGTGTTATTTCCTATTGCTACAAATGTCCAACAATGACCCCAACACCAAGAACGATTGATTTCTAGAATACTGAACTTTTAATAAGGTCAACAGATAGCTCCAGGTTATTACAACTATTCCCCCTCCTCTCCAAAAAAAAAAAAAAAACAAGAAGAATTGCAAAAATTTAAACAACTTAAAATACAGCTTTACAAACTGTCTGTAGTGAAATCCATATTCTGTTAGATTCAGTAGCACTGACTACGCACATGCACTTTCACAGTGATGGATTATGTGTCATGTGTGTATAACACCATCTCTCTTCCGACTATTATATTAAAAGTTACACCAGGTAAGGATAGAGGGCGGAAAAAGACGTGAAGATTTGACGGAGGATAAAATATGCACAACAGTTGGCTCTGTGTCTGTTAGTGGTCTATAGACGACTGCAAAGAACCTGAAAAGCCAGACATTTTTTTCTGAACTTACCAAATATTTTTAATATGTTGGGATATTTTCAAACTCCATTGGATATAACTAAACTTATAACAAGGTTCGTGTTTTTATCGTTTTGTAACATCTTAGGTAAATCTGACAAGTGGTGAAGTTATTAAAGCACAGGTTATACTATTGGGAAGGATGATTATGGCACGGGTTGAAAGGCGGACTTTTAAGGGGGTGTTATTTCCTTTCGCTACAAATGTCCAGTAATGACCCCAGAACCATTGATTTCCAGAATACTGAGCCTTTAATGAGGTCACCAGATAGCTTCAGGCTGTTACAATCACGTCCCTCCTTAAAAAAGACAGAAGGTGTAACAGCTGTGGAGTATGCAGTAAGCGTTTGCATTGTTGAACTGGAATGCAACAATTATATGCCACTGGCACAAAAAATTCCCTTCTCATAAAATGCTTACACTGAAAGCCATACTTTCTTAGAATCATTAACTCTGATCACGGACGTTCATTTTCACAATAATGTAGAACATGTATCTGATTGACCTTTTCTCATCACTTTTAAAGTTAATCAAGTAGTTATATGGGCGGAAGGGGCATGACGATAATTCTAAGTATTATAAGGATGTTCAACAATTGGGGCTATGGTAATGGTTCAGCTTTCAGTCCCTGCAAGTGATCTATGGGTGACGGCGAGTCACATTAAAAGCCAGAAATTTAGTTTGCAGCTGATCAGTTTTTGCATTTAAGTACGATATGACAATGAAATAGGCAAAGTAAAAGAGGCGATTCATGGGAGCACATAGATAGAGACCCATTGTTTTACCCGTGTGAATGGCAAAGCGATCATTTGGGGAGGGGATGAAGATGCAATTCGAATGGTTTTGACTTGTGATATAGTTTTGTTGTCAATTGCCGTGGCCTACATTAGTCCGGCATGCCACCATCAAACTTTCAGAGATCAGAGGATACCTCGCTACATACCAAAATCGTCTAGATAAAATCTGAACCTAATCCGGATAGGAGGGGCACCTACGCAAACCTGGAGTATTTGAAAAAATCAGATCTGGATAGAAAAGATCCAGTTTGATCAGTTTTATTCACATCTGATCAAATAAGTGACCAGGTTTCATAGACGTTGCCCCTCTGATTCGGACGTTTCAAGAGGGCATGGGGGAAAGAATATTCCATTGATAATTTGAAAATATCCTTTCAGTGTTTAAAATGTTTCCCTGTTGAGGACAGAGATATAGTTTTTATCATGCTAAAAACTTAATATCAAACCCACCGGTTTATACTTTCAAAACTATTCTTTATAATTCAAGGGTTCAATATGTATGCTCGGGTAAAAGGAAGTTCATGATTACATGGATTATTTGGTTTATGAACGGAAACACGGAACAGGTCATCATTTGCCATGTTTCATCATCCTAAGATCATTCACGACAACCTGATTTATTTTCATTTTGCCATTTACTTATCGTTAAACTTAACAGTGTAAACTGCTGTAAGCCCACTAACCAAACTTTTCAAGAAATGAATATGAACTTTGCACTTGAATGCGTCTGGTTTGCATAATACATGTCAAATATATCACTTAAACGTCAGAGCAGTAATCATCAATCCTGTTGGGTGATGCTTTGACCAAATGACAATCGCTGAGTTTAGGAGACGAACGAAATATAGCCGTTTGCCCTGGCGAAATTGTGAATTTTGACGTTAAGTTAAGAATCCCTTAAAACGAACTCAGTTGAGTTTTATGCCAGTGGCCTCAATAGGCATAATGGTACTTATCGGAGGGATGTTGGTGGCTCGGAGTGAATTAAAAAGAAACAAAAAGTATCTACACCCTTTCATAAGATATTTCATTTGAAAATACTGAAGTCCCCCTGTCACACCGGCTAGAGAATTTCGCGAACGGGCCAGTATGAAGGGTTTTAGATTTTCTTGCTGAACTCTCTCTTGGCCACAATCTAACTTAGTTTTTGCCTTTATCTAGTATACCTTTGGGCATGAAAGTTATGAAACAAAATGTTGCTTGACCGTTAAAAGTATAATCCAAATAAAGGACACGCTGAAAGATCATTGACAGGAGTGCAGTGATAAGCTCATTACACAGAAAGGCATTAGCTAATCCCTTCGGTCGATGGCAGGGTAATTAAAGTAGGGACGTTGGTAATGTCGACTCACACATCTAAGGTTAAAGATTAACGTACGATTAGATGTCAATAACCCTAATATACTTGTCAAACTAATTTTATTGAACGGCAATAACATGCTCAAACAGACAATAACTCAAACAATGGTTAGAGAAGCTCAAAAAATTGTTATTAAAAACTCCATGAGTTCATGATTTTATACACTTACGAGGCAATGGAGACATTCCATCCCCTTCCCTTCGTTGAAAGTAAACTAGACACCACATCTTTTCTCCCTCTTCCAGTTTTTACCAGAACCCTTTCACAATAGAGGACGCGAGTTTCATTCAACACATAAACGATATAGCTGATACAATGAGAACAAAATTACAAATAGTAGGACAACCATGAAACTGTTTACAATAAGGGAAATACCTTAGATATACCAGAGATAAACCTTTATCCAAATTTTGAAGGGATCCTAAGTGAGCCCAACACTCCTCGCCAACAGAGCTTTGCCAGCTGCCCTTGAAGTAGTTCTGGTCAAGGTCATGTTCCTTTTTTTAGAAGCTGTTGCCTTTATTGTATGGTTTTTGTCATGTTGAATTTCCGTAGGAAGTAGAAATTGATTCAAGTATAGTTTCAGTCGCTCAGTCTTCATGAACTTATGATCTTAATTTACATTCTACCAAATAAATACGACAAGATGTTGTTTGTATGGTAGTAGTTATCATGTTGTTTGGAGGCTTTGGTAATTGTACAATGCTTTCCATGAGACACAGTGTAACAAGATAGCGATCATATATATGCAAGTTCGAAAAAAAAGTCAGCATGGCACCTAGTGGTGTGTTTGTTCTTGTTGCTATGACAATGCTTTGTTCCTTTTCAGGAGATAGACAATGTGGAGACTTTGTCCATTCTCTTCTACAGACATCGTTTCTTTCCTTCGCAAAAAAATCAGGAAACTTAGATACAAATCTACAAAAATTTACGGTGTTTCGGTTTTGAGGGAACAGAAACTTGTCATCATGAAGCTCTCTTGAATTTTATCAAACGTATGGTAAAGATTAAACCATTTTGTTGCAGAACTTTGTTGACCTTGTCATATATTGACCATACATCTTTTTTTACAAAACAGTTGAAATATGAAACTAACCGTGCCTTTGGTGTGTTCGATTGTATGTTCAAAATCGGCTGTGGTGCCTAATTATAACTAAAATGATATCAAAACTGAATGCAACGCTTACAGTACATGTTTTGTCTCTTTTCAAACAGTTGTAGAGTTTTCAAAAACAAATAATCATCTTCAGTTTGCAGATCATTAAGGTCATTGTAGTCGTTATGTAACTTTAAGATATTTTAGATAATTTTGAAACTACTTGACCTCTCAGCCTAACATTGAAGAAAGGGTCCGTTAATAGGGGTCCGTTTTAGAAACATAACGAAGTGCTCCTTATTCATTATATTGCCTTACATGCACTACAACTCAATATAAAAAAACGGCTACAAAAATTTGTAATTACTCAAATTATCATCTAATTGTCTCCCCATTATTTATCAATGTTCAAGTAAGTTGAAAACTTAGAGACCTTAGTATATTGCACGAGTGAGGAATACAGTTGTTCAAGATATTTTTGTATAAAACTGCCATTTTTATTCCATCAAAACTTTTATAATCTACACCAAACTAGTAGAGTTCGTTCTCTTAATATAACGAATCTTAACCCCTCAAGTAACCTCTTACTTCTACCGAAAACAACAGGGTTTTAGTTCCTAGTATGGCAAATCTTTATCTTACTTGTGCATATTATCCGCCTTTACTCTCTTGAGATTGCGTGGTGACTGTTTACAGATTTTTCTATTTACCTCCAGTGATCTCAGATAACATTTACCCTTTGCCAAAACAAAACGTCTTATCTACTGACCATAACGTATTTAAATTCCAAGTATAAAAACTATCTGTACATTTATATGTTAAGTATGAAGTCTTATCTACTGACCATAACGTATTTAAATTCCAAGTATAAAAAAACTATATGTGCATTTACATGCTAAGTATGAAAGACACTCATCTTTCTAATCTTGAAATTCCGTGTGTTCAAGATAACAAACACAGTTACGCGAATGACGGTTTATTTAATCAACGTTGCTTATACGGAGTATATTGATATCGTTTGAACCACAAATGTAATATGTGAATTCTCGGTCACAACATGTTTGTCCTGACGATAGACTCCATCATACCAGTAGTAGCTACGGTGACATAACCTGATTCGCGAATGACAAACGGAACTACCATCAAACTAACTTGATATGTGCTCGTCAGCGTAAAAATACACGTTTTTTATGCATACTTTAACAATTCCGCAAAGTGACCTTAGGTCTTACTACCTACATTTTAAACAAAGCACATAGTGCAACGTCCTTTTTGAATATTATTTTACCTAGTTATTAAATTTGTCCTCCAACTTGATTTTATCTTCCCTCGTTAATTTAAAATGGGGATAAAAACTTTCAGAAAACCCATCACCTGTACGAAATCTTCAAAACGATACAAGTACGTTTTACGGAAACTTGAAAGACTTGCTACACATGATGTGGACATGTAATAGTCTCTAATTACATCTGTTCACATTTTAAAAATATCGGAGTTGCATAGGTTTTATGCAAACAATGTCCTGCAGTGATAAATGCACAGAAATGTCTATATTTTGTAAAGGATGACACTTAGTTTCATATGTGAACATTTTGTTGTATGCGACCTAAATATACTTTCCAGCAAAGACTTTATCACTGACAACAGCATTTACTTTGTTTTTGCTGTATGCGTATCGACTGAGAACACAAAATTTTATACTCAAAGTCAACTGTAGACGGATTCCTATAGACATTATAGGGAATATACCACTAGTTCGTTCAACCCAGTTCATATATGTGCAATGGATATAGTTTAAAATAAAGTGCATGACAAAAGTATGTTGTTCAGTAAATTCGTCCTCAAATTTTGGTTGCAAGTGGTTTACTTCTATTTTTTCGAATGTGCAGTTTGTAATGATAAAATGATAATCAACTAGCAGGAAATCAATTTAACTTTACAAGTAAGAACTACTGGAGAAATAATGTTATTGTCGTGTGAGAGGGAATAAACATTGATTCGATGAACAAAATGTGACCGTAACGTCACAGACAGACGGAAGTTTAGAGTGGGGAAGAATAGCTCTTTCAACGACCAATGATGCTCGTTAGCAAGGTCTCTGTAGGTGACCAAGCAAAAACCTGATCTCAGATGTAATTTGACACTTGCTTCCATGAATTTATGCTTACACTTTAACATACATTTTTCATTAGACATAGTATATAGCATCTAGACAGATTTATAAGCAGTTATTTTTCACTCCCGTTTAAAGTGCTGACTGCGCCCCCGACTTGTTCACAATTGAAATACCTATGTTAAAAATTTTCTTTGTGGAAAGATGGTAACCAGATAATCCCCCTCAGGCAGTAACTTTCTTGGGGATTCCCATCAAACGACGCTTAGGGACAATTCTTACCTGAAAAATTCCAAACTTTCTGGTGTTGAGGTAGATGAGAGGGGTTCTCTTTGCTGGGAATTGTCATGGTTGGAATTACCTAGGGGGATTGTCTGGAAAATGTCCTCGGAGGGTTGTGCAAGTTGCCATCGTTCTGGTGGAAGTTGCACGGTCACAAAAAGTGTCAAATTAAGCAAGTGATAGAGTATTTTGTACCTTTCAAACAATAATTTTACTATGTTGCACAATGTTACTATTGTATATGTAAAGTTTTACGAAATACATTTTGATCCGGATATGAATCACATCTTCAAGTTACTTGAATACACTGCGAGGTATAATAACAACGGTACTCCCAAAAATGAAAGTTACGGTCACACTATATGAGTGTCTGTCATTGTTACGTACTTATTAAAAGCATTTTACGTTTTAGACAATAAACAAATAAACGTTTTTATTTCTTTTCTAAAGAGACTTTTGCTTTGATGGGGGACAATTGCAGATTACCATCAAAAACGAGTATGACGCTTTAAAGTCATAACCAGTTCTTATACATTGGAATAACAATTGGCAAATGAAAAGTAAAAAAAGAATTATTATTCATTAAAGGATCTGAACTTCCATTGATTATATTGTACAGTCGAATCTCTTTTCTCAAAAGTGAAACGATGTTGATCTAGCATTAAATGTACATATGTGACACCTTTTCATTCTAAAGAAAGTAATAAACTAAGCATAGTTTCTCAATTCTGTTAAACAATTAAGTACAGTCTAAATGGCTACACTACAATTTATCCATCTCCTGCAGCACATGATGTGACATACGTAAAACGACTGTTGAATAGATTGCAACAATTATGAATGATAATAAACATTTTGCAATTTCATTCGGTTCATAGTGAGTGTAACTTCTGACAGAAGAACATTTTCCTGGATTATTCGAAACTAACGCATTTTGCAAAAATATCCCACTGCATTTCAGCATTATTGTCTTTTATGTTTTTATAAAGACATTTCAAGCACCGTTATCGAATACATTTTCAGATGGAAGCTATTTCGGGTACAAGTGAATCGAGCCTGAGGTTCAAGAATACCCATTAAATTCCCATGCGTATGCTTGCATCTGCAACATCTTTTTAGTAAGCCTACATGCCTCCTAAGTTATACGAATAGACCATTTCTATATAGAATCTTTGTCTGTGCAGTTATTCAAGTGTATTTCTCCCAATGAATGATAAACAAGACTGCAATAAAATGTTAAGCGAATTCAAGGACAGGGACTCATTTGATATGAAGAAGTACCTTTCACCAAGTTGGTTACCAAAAATTTGCTCCTTTCAAAAAGGTTTTTTTAGTGCAAAATCAATAAAAACTATGTAAATTAAAACATTTTAAAGTTAGCTGCAGTCTTTTCGATAAAAAAGAAAAACTTTCCGTGCGTTTTTTTTAATTCATATGTCATTTTTTGCAATCAGCCTCAAATCGTATGTACGCTATATTAAGTGAATAGGCTGTTTACATATTAACGCAATGAGTATGCAAAAAGGGATACCATTGAGATACCGTGACATTTCTTACACGAACCCGTAGGTGTTAGAGTTAGATGAGGTTTTACGGATCACTTTCTAACCAATTGGTTTAAGTCGGGCCGGGCACGGGCTTTTTCTAGTTGTGGCTCACTGGCTTGTATTCCCTACTCCATTGCTTGTGCTGAGTACCAAGCCCAAGGGCGTAGGAAGCGGGGCCTGGGGCGCCATCCCCTAGAGAAATTTGTTGGGGAGGAAGTATCTTTTAGCCCCCCTCCCACTTTTCAAGCACGAAAACCCCTTATTCGTCTCTTCTGTATGAAATGTCAAAAATTTGCAGTAATGAACATGAAAATGTGTCTACAACGGTGCACCTAATTGCATCTAAGGACCCACAAATATCTCAAAAATTTCCAAAGGGCTGAGAAATATCAAGAATTTGCTGTAATTTTGCTTATAATTTGTTCAAAATGATGCACCAGATTGCATCTAAGGACCATCAGATATCAAAAAAAAAAAAAAAAATTACAAAGGGTTAAGACATGTCAACAATTTCCAGTTATTTACCTTAAAGTTTGTCCAAAATGATGCACCAGATTTCATCTAAGGACCCTCAAACATCAAAAGATTTTCCAAAGGGCTAAGGAATGTCAAAAATGTGCAGTAATTTACTTTAAAATTTGTCCAAAATGATGCACCAAATTGCATCTAAGGATCCTCAAATATCCAAAAATTTTCTCTTAGACCCCTCCACCAGGACGGCTATCCTAAACACAGTTCAGCCCCAGTCTTGAAAAGCTTCCTACGCCTTTGCACGAATCAAAAATTTTATAAATTATTTATCTTTTATTATTAACAGTAGCTTACAAAGTACCTTTGTAATATGTTTAGTTACATCCGTTTTATACCAAAACTTCTTATATGTGGTTATTTTTCGCCATGAATTACTGCATTCCTGTATCGACTGGTGCTTCGATTTCCCAAACTTGAATCTTGGTGTAACTTTTGTAACCATTGCATAGGCTCATATGAACAACTGGGTAGGCTACACATAAATTTGCTTGAGACATAATGTATCGCATGTCATAAGCCTATGCCTATGTCGTATAGAGCAAAGTCCAAGCTTTACAATTCTTTAAATTGTGGAACCTTCTAAAGGTAATATGATGTTAAAAAGTATAGCGAGTTAAGTCACGCAATGCCTAACAAGCACGTTTATCGCACATTGGTGAACTGGATGTCGTCATAAGTGCACCTAGTTACCTCGAATCGGAAGAAATGAGAGCTTGTTTTACTCTACGATTTAGCCAGTTCTTCATCGCACTTCTTTCGATAAACAGCGTTATAGCCAGAACAAACGTAACTTTTGGCTGCAGCCCATTTCCCAGTCCCATAAGTCTTACGTCATATTGCTGTTGGCACTTTGTCACGAACCTATTGCCTTTTGAATTTCAAAACTATAGATTCAAAAACAATTTTAGTGATCTGTGTTTTTTACAACCCACTACATAGGACCCTTTCTGGCAATTATTAATAATAAAATAAGGTACTTCTGTGCTTGCATTTGTATTTGAGATAGCTTTCGGTTTACCATTCAGATGGCGTATATACAAACAGACGCACTTCTGTATGCAAATAGCATCGACAGAAATTTATGCAACGTCGAATGCCGCCATCGTTGACTTTCTGTTATTTGTTTACTTATCGATAAAGAACAAACAGTTTTATCCAGTTATCCAACAGGGTCTAGATTTAAGTATTGACATCGAGTTTTAAATATAACAAAGACAAGGCATGCCGTTCTTTGAGATGGCCTTTGTTATTTGGTTTTTAGCTGGTTACTTTGAAAGCTTTGCCATTTTCGTAGTTAGGAAGTTTATCGACCTGAAACGACTGTAGTTAGTTGAATGAGGTTTTACGGCTTAGTTTCTTACCAAGAAAAACACTGAATTCAAAGTAAATCAATCCCTACAATAGAGTTAAGAAAAAGAAATTACGAAGGTACATCAAAAGTAAGGGAAAGTGAGCTAAACACGTAGTTTATGATGAACAGACCATCGAGTGCACCTTGGCGCAGAGTTGAATGTGTCGATTCTAGGAATCAATTCAGGAGCCATCATGAGAAGTGCTCATCAAGGATCCAAGGGAAAGCGTGAGTCATGAAATCTGAGCCAATTGTCAGCTGAGAAGAAGGAGGCGTTCCATAAGGTTGCATATTTATTGTTTTTAAAATTCAAAATTATTTGGGATAAATGACCAAATACAAAAAATTGCAGTATTTATAGAATTTTGTTATATCTGCGAATACCACTGACTACGAACTAAACATTCAACATAGTATCCTAACCAGTGGAGTCGCAGGCCCTGTTGAAGTGGGGATACATTGTTACCCCGAAAGAGACTTGTCAAATGAAGTACTAAACATTAGCGGAGGTTTCAAGGTTACACGAAGCGCCCCTTGTAGGCTCTGGAGTCCAAAGACCCACCGCGTGGCTCCCTGTGAGGTTCAGGCCCCAGTGGGTTTTAGGGGGAGCCCCGTAAGTTGTGAGTATTCATAAAATTGTTTCCATTGGTTTAAGAGCATTTGGTTATCCCCAAATGGCATAGGATGAGCACCAAATATACCACAAAATCACAGTTTTAGCCATTTCGGTTAGCCTATTTTTGACTAACAATTTAACGAAGTGGGAGGGGTGTAAATGGAAGTGACATATCATATTAAGTTGTGAAGTGGGATGTAGTGCTGGAATCCCTTCTCTGCTGCCTACTAGTTAGTGATATTGGACAAGTTCACTTCTTATGCCACGAAGGAAAGCCCCCACATTAATGCATCGAAGGTGGATCGAGGGCGATGGATCTAATACTTCACCGTGGAAATTAGGAGAAAAAGCTTATGCATATGATTTAGTGGATTTGGGTTGACTTAAAATTCTATTTATGACAAATGTATCCGTACGTTCTCATTATCAGTGAATGAGAAAAAGGGTGGATATTTTAATTGAGATCGGCGCTGGTGAACGCCACCGCATAGCGCACAGGAAAGTCTCTTATTAAGTATTAAATAAATTTTCGTGCAAGTAGTTATACTCCTTATGACGATAGCATATATTAATGATCATTGGTGTGGTGTTTAGCTCAGCCTCAGTGAAGTCCCAGGACAGCACACTTCTCCCTGCAAAATTAATATTAAGGAATCTGCATTTAAAATAAACGCCATAAGACAATGCGGTTAAGCTTTTTAATTATCCCCATAATGATAATGCGCATTCAGAGGAGGAACAAAAATCGCAAACTGAAAATTTTTTTTTACGAATTGGACTAACAGATAATCGATGATGCAATTGTATTTAATGGATAATATCCACTGGTGTGGTGGGGCCGCAGGTGTTTTACATAGATGTTAGAGTTAAAAGTGCTGGAAAATATTCCCAAGTAAGGCGGCACATCACAAAGTTAATAAAATAGATGCGTATTGCAAAAATATGGTTTTGAGAACCTTTTTTTTCTTTTTTTTTCATTTTAACTCCCTGATTAACTCCGAATTCCTCTAGTCCGTGTCGAAAGGTAATTGATGTGCTTGTAAATCGCATTTGAGGTGGAGCGCAAGATGGACGACAAAATTCGGTAAGTGGGAACCTCTGCCCTACCCACTTTCAAGAAACCTGTTAAATTTAATAGAGAGTCTCGTAATTAGAGGGAAATGAGTTACGGGACGGGATGAGTGGCAGACTCCATAAATAGGTGACAATTCTTGCTAAATACGCTGAACGGCCAAAAGCACTTTAGTAAAGCATTGCCGTATGGAATATATTTTACAAAATTACTTTTCGTTGCCAATAATACAAATATTATTAAAGTGCTAGCAAAAAGAAAACAAAATGCTAGTAGACATTTTTACTTTGATTAGGACGTGAAGCAGTTTTTGACCGTTTCATTTCATGACATTTACAGAAATTTGCCTGAAGAAGTTTTTCCTTCTTACAGTCTAACAAGTTTTTCGTTATAATATATAAAAAAAAATGTTTAAAAAATTCTTTATTTTATAAGATTTTGCGCATTGTATGAACTAATCGATAGTGTTTTCAAGCAAGTGTGACTGCCAGGGAATTACTAAACGGGTAATTTCATTACCCTTTTTACAATCTGGTTTTGAAAATGACAGGAGACTAACAGGTGGCTGTTAAGTGCTGTGTTTGGAATGAAATGATCGAAGAAATGCACACGCAAGAGGGCTGATAACACGAAAGTTTGGAGGTTTTTATAAAAAGTAGGAGACTACTTCTATTGAAAAGTAAAGGAAAGTGTGATTCGCTTATTTTCTCACCAATTTTACCACTTTATTAACAATTGTATTCCAAAACACTGATATGAAAGACTATTAGGTATGATTGTTACTCTGAATTTTACAGGGATGTGATGGCGCCATCTTATGTAAATGACGGATGGATACAAACAAAAGGAGCATAAACTAAACAATTAGAAACTGAATTGTGACAGAAACACGATAGGACTGAGGAATAACGTGTTAGTGTATAGGTATAAAGTACCAGGGACATCATGAAGGAAACATTTTACTAATGAAGGATATTTAAAAAAAATGGAATTGTAAGTGAATAAATCTTTTAAACCAAGTGTGAGATATCCAAATGCGTTTTATCTGTTATAAGCTAGTCACGTGTATATACAATGGCGTACAGTGAAGATTAAAGAGAAATACCACAATAGATATAGATTCACAAAAAGTTATCAACCATAATTAGACACCTGAGTCAGGCTGAAATAATAATATCTTTAGTTACCACTGAATACAAACTGAACATCCAGCATGAATAATATAACCGTTTCGCTGTGCTGTAACTTGTAGGGTCGCCAGACATTTCGAAGTGGTTATACATTGTTCCCCCGAGGAGGCGTATCAACATGAAGTGATGCACGCTGCCGGAGGCGTCATGGTTACACGAAGGTGCACACAACGTGGTTCCTGGTGAACTTCACAGAAAACGTCCCAGTTGGTTTCGGGATAGGAGCCGACTGGTCCAAAGGAATACCAGGAAATTCTCTGGAGGCCTCACACCTTTGGGGCCCAATTTTGTCAAGTGACATTAAGTCTATACAGCGATTTGGGACGCTGTACTAATTAGCTTAAAAGGTGCGCTATAGTTTTGGGGCCCCTTTGGAGCGAATGCGGAATTACCCCCAAGAAGTGCGATTTGGTGTCAAAATACATGTCCAAGCTATAAAATCATTACTCGCACACGGACAAAGCTATGAACACGCTCTTTTCTCTAGCTGATTCTGCACGAGGAAAGCCGTTGAAGAAATTCTGAAATTGCGAGCTCTTCCCTGAAGAGAGCACCTGAAGCTTGCGGAAACTGCTTTACCTGCTGTAACATGATCTTGTTTAGGTATGGACTCCATGCATCTGCCTGCACCGCTCTTTTCAAAGTCTGTAAGTTTTTGGTAACCCCCTCATTCTCTCAGTGAGTTGTGAAAGAGCTTGCAACAAACTGAAAACCATAAAGACATCATTCTGAGGAAAATCTTGAAGCATTTTATGTTAATGAGTATCATTGGAATTTTTCTTCCTGGGGGCATTTCAGTTGAGGACATTCTCAAGTTAACTAAGAATTCATGTGTTTATTCACCTCGTTTATTGGTTTAAGAAATTGAGCCTTTCCTATTGCTGAAGGATCTGATGCCAGCAAGAAACATCATAGACCATGTATAGACTCAAGTGATCAGAGTTTGACAGTTTATGTCAGCTGGTGATGGGACAACGTACAGTGATCAAACAATCTTTTAATGAAGACAAGCGGTAGTTATTTGAAAACGTTTTTAACTGTCAGAGTCAGTGAGACTATCAGGCCAGGGAGCTGCCATCAGTGGCACCGACACGAGGGCATGCCGGGCGCACGATCGATTTCCGAAAATTTTTCCGAAAATTTAAAAATGAGCAACAAAGGCGTTTAAGCTATAGATTTATGTAAGGGTATGGTGAGGTGTGTTTCTGACTTAATGATGAATAAATTTTAATCTATTTTTATCTCAAGTTGTCCTCAGTCTATCAACATTCTCGCAAATCCTTCATGTCTAACGCATCAACATTTTCTCGGGCTCCGCACGCGTGCAACCATCTCAAATATATTGCTATTATTGACCGGTGAGGGTTTTACAATTACGCGGATTGTTGGTGTGCATATGAGTCATTATGGAGGAGCAGAGCAAAAAATTAAAAGGTTATACGATTTACTAAACAGAAGACTCGTCCTCTAATTTGCCGATGTATTTTGATGGGAATTTGATGTGCCTCAATGCAAAGTCTGACCACAACTACTTTTATGGAAAAGCTTTTAAACGAAAAATCCAGGCGGGCTTCACGCACATGCGTCACAATATATAGACTCCATATCTCATGGCCATGACTGGGTCAATGATGCATAATTCTGAAAAAGGACTTCAACGACAAAAGTACATCTTCGACTTTTGCGGGGACTCTGCGTCCATTGGAAATCTTAGAGCAATGTATTTTTAAGATAGGGATACACAGCATATTTGACAAAGGTACCTACATTTGGCATTTAGTCTACCTTACTTGAGCAATAATTTTTCATGGAGAAAATGGTTACCCCTCCACTTAGATAACACATCTTTCATGTACCGTCACTCAAAAGTAAACCTTCCCACAGTTTTGAAAGTTTTCCGTTGCATTATCAGTTCGAAAATTTGTCTATGACAGCAACATTTTGCGTCTAAGCCATCTTAAATGAAGGAAAATTTCTCAAAGACGAGGGAAACCCCCTCTTCTCGCCCCCGCCCCAGGGCATCACCTGCACAAGGTAAAAAGAAAGGATTCGCTCCGGGTGCAAACAACCCCATGCGCGTATGTAAAATTTATACCATTTTCTGGGTGTATCTGGGATGAGCTTAAAGCATCATCCTCTCTGCAACCAAATTACTAACCTCTGGTGGCGCCAATCGCCATTTTGTGCTAATTGTGATTTTGGTTGTTTTAACCACGTGCTTCGGGGGCCCCTATGGGTCAATTTCCGGGTAGGAATTTCTTCCCCAGTCCGCCTCTGTTTCCGGAAAACCCCGGGGGCCGTGGGTATTCATAAAGTTGTCACTATTATTACGAAGCATCATGGCTGTTTCCAAATGGCATTCAAAGCGCACTAACATTAAAGTCACAGTTTGAGCCTTTTTGTTAGCCTAACTTAGACTAATAATTTAATGATTCGGAGAGGGTGTAAATGAAAGTGACATAACATGTTTAGTTGTGCACTGGGATGAAAAATTGGTATCCCTATCTCTGCACTAGTTATTAATGTTGGGCAATAATACCACCTATGCCACAACGGGAAGCCCTCACATTAAAGCGTTGAAGTCGGATCTAAGGCCTTGCCGGAAACATTAGGAGAAAACGTTTTGCACTTGATTCAGTAATACAAATTTTATTTATCACAAATTTTTTCGTACCTTTATTTATCAATTAATTGGGAAAAGGGTGGCTATTTCCACTGCGATCAGCGCTTTTGCACGCGAGAATGCGATGAAAATTCTGGTACTCAGTATTAAATAAATTTCCATGAGGATACAGTTATACCCCGTATGGTGGTAGCATATATTTATGTGTCTTGGTGTGGTGTTTAGCTCAGCTATGGAGAGGTCTTAGGACAGCACAGCCCCCCCCCCCCGCCATACAAATATCAAGCTTTCTAATTACCTCTATATTGTTCTTGAACGCGTTTCCAGAAAAGAATCAGAAGGCGCAATATGAACAGTTTTCGAATATAGAACTGGGCCAACAGAGAATCAAGGATGGAATTGCATTGAATGGACAGGACTCACGTGGGCCCCGTAGCTGTTGCAAATAAATGTTAGAACCAAAAGCGCTGGGGAATATTCCCCGTTAAGGCAGTCCTTAGCAATATTTATAAAATCGATTATCTCAAAGCCTATCACAAAAGTACAGTTTTGAGAGCATTGTGTTCAATCTTCCTTATTAACTCCGAAAGTGAGTAGATCCTCTAGTTGAAATGTTAATGATGTGTCTGTGTATTTTTCCAAGAGCAAAACTCATTTGGCGTGGCAAATAACACACGAAAAAGTTTGGGAAGGGAACATTCTTCCCCACAACGAGATCTGATAATTTAATGGAAGGTGGTTTCTTTAACAGGAGTATGAGTTACGGTACGAGATGAGTGGGGAATTCCATGACTAGGCAAGAATACATGCTCAATACGCTGAAGCATGGCAAAAGCACATTGAAAAACATTGCACTTACGAATACCGTACATTTCACAAAGTAAGCGTTCGCTGTCACAGGTAAAATGATTATTTTTACGACAATGCTAGCAAAAGAAAAATAAAATACGAGTAGGCAGTTTTACTTTGAATAGTATCTAGTCTTGCCAGCCTACAGCCTAAATCATGACGTGAAACAGTTTTGAATCATTTTCCTTAAAAGGTTTCTCCTTAACGAGGTTCACATTTTAATATGTTCAAACAAACAAACAAACAAATTTAAATTGAACTTCTTGACCTATCTTACTGCTAACAGTTTTTTTATTGGAAACGATTTTGAATGGTCCTCTTTCTGTGTTTCAACGCCATTGATAGAACTGCTTTGCATACATTGTGACGATCATGTTAAATGATTTGGCGCAGTGTATGAACTAATAGCTAATGTTCTCAAGGAAGTGTTGACTGACAGCCTATTACTGAACGAGTTATCTTATAATTTTTTTTTTTAATCTGGTTTTAAGAATAAAGCGAGACTAACGACTGGATGTTATGCGCTGTGTTGGTAATAAATGATCGAAGAAGTGCACTCACAAGAAGGCTTAAACATGAACGTTCTGTGGAAGTTAACAAAACTAGGGAAACGCTTGAAGGGAAAAGAAAATAAAAAGTGTGATTCGTTATTTTTAAGAAATGTCTCCACTTTATTAAAAATTGTATTTCAAAACAATAATATGAAAGGCCAATACGTATAATTGTAATCCTGGACTGTAGGGTGATATGATGTGCCCATTTATAAAATTTCTGTACATTTACAGACAGTTTTGCAGCACTTTTGCTGTTTTGTTTTAAGTGTACTGTTATGTAACTAACATACATGTTTTCAACGTAAAAGAAAAATCAGTAAAATAACAAAAGAGATCGGCCTTTTTCGAGAGACGAACACTAAAGACTTTACAACAAGTTGTTTTGTAAAAAGGTCTGTAAATTTAACACCTTATGGCGTATGGAACAGTTATATTAAACTAAATTAGGAGGGGTTCATTTTGGCTATATTTTTCCTTTAAAGTTATTGCTACCTCATTACTTAATGTATTTGTGGTAATTGTGTCTAATTGTTTTTTTTTTTAATTTTACGAAAAATATCGTTACAATAAAAAAAATCATTTTATCATTTTCGTTTTACATAAATTGTTTTAATTTTTTTTTACCAGAGAATATTTTTAAATTAACATATTTATTTTTAACAGTGCATACATCCTGAGAGGTTACTTGTGCAGCAACTTTTAAGGCTACACAGTATTACAGACTTTTTCAACTGGCGGCGCGCGTCGGGTCGGCTGGCTGCATGACAAAAAGTCCAAACTAAAATTTCAAATTGGAAT
Organism: Holothuria glaberrima; assembly: GCA_009936505.3. Lineage (NCBI taxonomy): Eukaryota > Metazoa > Echinodermata > Holothuroidea > Aspidochirotida > Holothuriidae > Holothuria > Holothuria glaberrima. Next base: position 21,530 of record WURT03043180.1, read on the forward strand.
GACAAATGGAAGGAGCGGAGGAGAACTCCTTTCATTCCGACATTCACACTCTTGTGAATTGGGCGTACTTATGAGTATCACTTTAGCTACAGTACTGTAGGTAACAGATGGGGAGGCCCAAGTAATGCAAGTCTCACAGCTGCATGCGTTACTGCGGCGACGGTACTTTGAAATGTTACTACCGGCAACGCTATCGTTTACAATTTATTGTGAGCTTCAAACGGGAGGGGGCTCCTCTCACAGAAATTACTCCCACAGGATGAACGATCACCATGTTAGATGGTGTTACTCCTTACATTTTACTCAATCAAATGGCAACTTTCTGAATATAGTTGGGAATGCCTGCCGTATTACAACCTACAAATATAAAACAAAACTTTGTTTTATCATATTGTAATGCTCGAGAAAGCATGCGATTTAGTTTATAATTTTCACTCTGTCAAAGTTTTTCCATACTTCCATTTGAAAGTTCAATTTCACTATAATGAAAGTTGGTTGCATGAGTACTGCATGTAGTTTGTGACTAAACTGGCTTTCTCCATTACTATTATGTTCTCAAAATCATTTTGAAAAATCCAGAAATTCAATTTAATATTATTGAAACGATAGAAAAATTTGAACACTAAACGTGTGTTTATTGCTTCAGAATAGGAAAAACCGTTACCTTTGGCTGCATTGACCATGAGTGTTTTAACACCACGATTTACTGCCTACACACGTACACATCAACGCACGTTAAATTGAATAACGTAGATGATCACATTGTAATGTTCCAGCATTAAGCCATTTCGTTGCTTATCTGTACATTGCAGACGATTCTATATCCGCCATGTGTGCGGCTCTTATACAAATTTTATGGTTCATGATCCAACGGCGGGCGTTTAAATACACAGGGTCTAGTGAATTCTTCATTAATATCGTTTGACAACTCTTGAAGCTAAATGATAAGTCCCAGAAAATGTTGTAAACATGTTGTAAACATAATGCAATTTGTGAAATATCCATACCCATTGCCGACATAGTTTTTCGAAAAACTTGGAATTTTTCGAATTTCGATTTTAATTATAATTATTTTAATTAAAAACTGTTTGCAAAACAGTGGTTTCGAAACTTCTAATCAATCTCAGAAAATGTTTATTTGTTTTTAAACTAATGAGACAGAGGGATAGATCCAGGGCCGTAGCGAGCGGGGTGAAAGAGAGGGAGAGGGAGAGAGAGAAACTTCTTTTGAGGGTAAACACTTGTCGGGCGGCTGGTAACTATTGTTACGTGGGTTCTAGGCCGGCATTAGAGTTAACGCAAAAGAGAGACTCCAGACAGAAAAGATTTTAAATTGAGATGAAAGGTTTATTGAACACAAGCAACTTCAGCGTAAAGGTCTCTGAACTGGACAAAGTCTGGATTACGAATCATACTTGAAAACAACAAACACATAGTTTATAAAAGTAAAGAGAAGAAAGGGGGCAACAACCTGTATGTGACTCAACTGCTTAGGTGGAAAATCGGGACAAAGGAGAATCACTGAGGAGGGTTATGACTAACTAACTTGGCAGAGGACGGGTTAGCTCTGTGGTTGAGCACGAGGGTTTCCTAGAATTAAAACAAAGAGAGAAGATGATCAGGGAGGTTAACAAACTTGGATTCAGGACAGGAAGTATTTATCTTTCAAGACAAAGAGCAGGGAGAACTTAAAGCGATACTATGAGGAATAACTTCACACTACATAACAATACAATTTAGCCAGATGGCTACACGGTTGATAATTTTCTATTTATTGCAATTTACTGTTACCTTAAAAAGACTTGTACACCAACCCCCCCCCTCCCCCCAAGTTGGGTAATTATTAAGCAGCTTGTAATTGAGACATTAGAGTGATGAGAGAGCACCCTAGATTGTGTCTAAATCTGTAGTAAGAATTATAAGTAACTTCAAACTGGCAGATAGATGACAAGAGAAATTGTTGAAATGTATTTTGTGTAAGATTGTGCACTATTTGTAAGGCCAGAATTAGCCTTGCATTGAGTTATTGAACTGTGTCCAGCAGTGTTTCATTGGAAACCCTGTGTTAGAGTGACCAGTGCTCAGTGGCTGTGTGAAGCCTTTGTGTATTTAGTGTCACAATTTATTTGGTGTGAATAAACAAGCTATATGTACAGTGTTATGTGAGCATGTACATTTCATGCGGCAGAATGTGTATTACTTACTAGAACCCCTGACCTTCGAGGCTATTGTTTCAGAGTTATCATAGGCCTTTCAGTGTGTAGTCTGCTTATCGAGCATCCCCCAGAGGCTCAGTGTAGATATGCTTGTTTTATAAATTTCTACCCTAAATTGGGTATGACATAAATGCATCTTTCTCCAAGTTGTCACACTCTGTAGTCCCTGTGAACAGATGGCTAAATAAATGGTTAGGTAAATTGTTGGCCTATGGGAATATCTTATCTGAATTGAATTATTTAAAATGAGATGTGAGGATTGCTAACAAGTGTTAGTTATCCATTTAATATGCTGTGTATGTAATATAGTAACGCTTGCATCGTCCAAAGATAATCGCTCTTTCTTCTCTTCTAAGACACTTGTAAGATACAACATACACCTTGCAACCAGCAGCATCGATTCTCCAAGCTTCCTCTTTTCCGTATACCTACGAAGATATCATAACATAATGGCACCGCGTAACATCATAAACAACCAACGCCAAACATAATCGACTTATCAATCCTACTATCAACGAACAGGAAGCTAGGAAAACTATCGTCAACAGTCACCGGAGATCATTGCAAGCACGCCAATACCAGATTATCAAAAGAAACTTCTATCGCAGGACAAACAATACACTCTCCAGCAGGCAGTTGAATTAGGCAGACGATATGAAGTGACGGCAGCACATATCAATGACATCCACGGGATGCACGCTGCATCATCAACACAAGTGTCCGCCATACAGAACAAGGGCACAAGGTGCAAGAATTGTGGAGGCGACCACCCAAGAGGCCAATGCCCACCTCCCAACAACATCTGCCGTTCATGCGGAAAGAAGGGCCACCGGGCCAAACACTGCCTAACTACAAAATACAAAAAAGGCAAGTACCCTCGCGCACGTTTTGTCCTGTTTAGTCATATTCCTGTTTAGGAAGCCTTATATAGCAAACTTAAAAATAAGGTGTTCACCAAACACCGTTGCAGCTTGCAAAAGAACTAATAGGCCGAATTAACGCATCGTTCTCTTAATACCAGTGCCGTCGGAAGGTATTTTCGATTGGGGGGGGGGGCTGGCTTGTGCATGTTGAAAAGATGGAATGTAGTACGCTACGTGCCACCATGGGTTGGCGCATAGCGTATGGAGGAAATTTTTGAAAAAGTGCCTCCCACATTGCAGGAAATGGCCCCAAAAGTTGAAATGTTGGTATATTTTTTGTTTGACGTTTATATATTAAATTTGCCTAAATTTTGATTCAGATTTCATCCCAATTTTGTAGAAAGCTGACTTAAATTTCTAAATTGATTTCCCAAGTTGGGTTGATAACTTGAACCCATTTCCCAACCTTAAAGGATAATCATTTTGGGTAAGGAGGCAATGCGATTTAATTACAGCTTAGACCATCTACTAAATATAGGAGACGAAATATCTCCTACATTTTAGGGGACCTTTTAATAAAATTGATAACGAAATCCCCTACTGATTTTTATTTCGAACAATAGGTTTCTCCTGCGTAATCTTTTAGATGGCAGAGGAATTAGTAATAGACTTTGAAACCATATGAATAATCAGCGGCGTAACAATGAGCTTGGGGCCCCGGTTCCTGGACTCAAAGGGCAGTCCTATCAGGAGGTCCAGTTGCCCCACCAAAGGTTGGCGATTTGGTGGCACTATAGATGATGGTGCTTTAAGCCCACCCTAGATACATCTGGCTAGAAGGTAGGTAAAAATTGTGTATTTTTGAGAAATTTTGGTAAATTTAAGATGGCTTAGATGCAAAATGGTGCTATCTTTGACAAATTCCCAAACTGACCATATACTGATATATTAGAAAAATTTCGCGATTAAGTGAATTGTTATACTTTTGGTTGACTGTAAGGGAAAGCTGCGGTGACAAAGTGGAGGGGTAACAATTCCTTTCTTTGAAAAATTCTTGTTTAGTTAGGTACGGTGGCTTAGATGCAAAATGCTTTATGTTACCAAATTTTGCACTTAATTACATGCATAGAAATAGTCATTATTTAGTGATATTTTGGGCACTCGTTACAAAAATGTGTAACGACAAATGCATTCTACGAATGTTCCCGGGCCGTTCATGATACTCATAACATTATATTGCTCTAAGATTCTCTACTGGTGCGGCGTCCCTGAAGAGGTCGGAGTTGTACATTTTTCGGAAAAGTGGTTTGGTTACAATAATGTATTATTGCCCCAATAATGGTTATAAGATATGGAGTGTGTACCTTGATAAATGAGCGAGAAGCTCGCCGAAATTTTGCATTGAAAATCGTCCCCATAACAAAATTTGCCTGGAGATTTTACACTGACACGCTTTCAATTCCTAACAAAATGCATCAGCTAATTGAAGGCGAGTCTTCACCCTGAATTCCACTACTTTGCATTCTTGCAATGCCCTGCTCTTCCATAATGACGCCAATGCACAAGAACAATCGGCGTATAGTTGTAGAACCGTCACCTTTGAATAATGCGAATATGTTTGAGACGGTATCGATAGTAAACACGGCCACACGGCGGGCTCCGGGCGAAAATTTTATAACTGTGATTACTGATATGTCCAATGACCTCAATGCTCATTTCCATTCCGGAAGCAAGAAATATTGCAGGTACAATCCCAATTTCTTAGACCTTGAATTCACTAAGCCTGGCTTTTTTCTGTGCATCAGTGTAGCGGGCCCCCTTTTGGTCGGGGATCCCGGCTCATCATGCATTGACCGTTTAGATTACCAAAAAATGAAGCAGAAAGTCAAATTTAGTACGTCGGACGACATTAAGTCGCTATTTTCAAATACTTTCATAAACGATTTTTCCCTGAATGACGGAAACGGTAGGTCACTTGTTTTAATATAATACCGATAAACTAAATGATAGTTGATATAACTTTTAGAATGATATTCATTATTTTTAATTCTCCATCTTTTACTTTTTGGACGTTTTTATTGCATTAAAAAATACTATGCATGGCAAAATTATTGGGGAGGGGGCGGTTCCGACGGCCCTGAATATATAAGGGTACGGTGCAAGAGGAACCTGTGAGATGCAGTGAGAATAGAGGAACCTCTGAGGTATTTACAGCAAGAAATTGTGGTCATTGGGATGAGCCTAGCACCTGTCTACCAATGACAATGACAACGAACAGACGACAAAGGTGACTGGCCGTCGTCTATGTTGAAAGTAACTCTACTAACTAGTGAACTGATGTCAAGGTTATCCGAACAATAATATCACTCACGTTGTCCGTAAAGTAAAAATAAGAAAATTCCACCCAATTAACGTTAACTGGTGATAATGAGCCGATTACGTATTTTGCGTGAACGAAAAGTTTTTATTGAATATTTGAATTGCATATATACAATTAGGGTTCAAAATTTGATGCATGGGCCACTATGTAGTTCACGACAATCAAAAACCATGCGTTGCAACAAAAATAAATGTGGCAAGGATCCCTACAGACACTCTGAAGGCTTTGGGTGTGGACATGTCCGGATCAGCTTGTTGGATAGTCTAAATTCAATTCCTGGCCTCACAGTATGGTAATGCTGGGTTGAATGTGTGCAAATTGATTCTTTGTAACGTTACTAGTTTTCTCGATTCCCAGATGTCAGGGAATCTCATCTGTGAGTTTTTTGTTATCAAGACTCTCCAATATCCACGTGTCGTAAATACTTCACTGGTATACGACCAATTTTCAGCTGGTGAGCCTATTCTGTCCGAATTTGGTAACGTGTCTCGGCACGAATAAAGCACGAAGTGATGCTTGTTTGTGTATTTACCTTGAAATGCCAAAAGGCAGAAATTTTATCGCATGTAACAATATTTGATTTTCACAAAAAAAAGAAAAAAAATCCCAGAACCTCTTTCTAGACCACTCTACCTTTACATCATCATGAGCATGTTGGTAACCCTTTTACAGAAGTACAGTGGTCACAAGCAGGGCCTTCGCGACCGGGGGTGTTGGGTGTCTCACCCCCCTCCCTTCCACCCCAAGTTCGTCAGAGCGACGATAGTCGGAAAATCTGAAATACCAGTTGGAATTTCTGATTTCTCAGTCTAAAATATTTTTCCGACTGAGCCTGTATCAACTTTGTATGTATTTTCCAACCAGAGCAGGTAAGAATAATACCAAGCATTATTTTCTTAACGCAAAATCGAATTAAAACTGTCCTTTGACATATTCAATGAAAAATTTCGGCACGCTTCGCGCGCATGCGTTTCGGCTTGTGCTTTATCTCATTACCATTATTAAGGTAATTATACATGGAACTATTCTGATTATAACTCTTTCCGAAAAACAGAGATTCATGTCCAAACATCTGAAGGAGCTTCGTCAATATGGAATCTTTTAATCTAATTTGTAGCATAATGTGGACGGTGGAAGGTTGAAAGTACGTATTTGCCGTTACACATTTTTCAAAAAAAAAAAAAATTACCGAGCGCTTCGCGCGCAGCCATTATCGATATAGATGGTGTTTGTTATTACACTTACGACGAAAAAGCATGTTCTTAAATGCGCCTTTTCGTCCTTCATTCCTTCTGCTATACCTATTAGGGAGGTCTAATATCGCTTTCCTGCACCTACTCTCTACCTCCCGCCCATTCCCCATTGTTGGAAGCCATTCGTCTGGATTTCGTTCAAAATTAGTACAAATGCGATAGATGTAAAGTGCTTGGCGTCATACTCTATATCAGGGGTGGGGAACCTGTTTACCCTGGCGGGCCGTTTTGGCAGTCATAATCCGCTCGCGGGCTGCAGATGTTGGGGGCGTTGCAAGTTTTTTTCCATGGGGTCAGCTAAGGGGCCCAGAACAGGACCTGGTGGGCCGAAGCCCCTAGGGGTTCTGGAGTTTGTAAAAATGTTAAAACAATGGAATGTTCATCTTCTGTCTTTATATGGCATTGAATCCCAAAGGCTTCGAGGACCAGAAGTATCACAGTATTTGACTATTAGTAAGTAGTAATAATGAATTAGAACATACGCAAGTTGCGCGTGAAGTGCGCCGAAAAACGCGTATCCTGAAACTAACTTTATTGCACCTTTTAACGTTTAATTTGCTCTTGGGGGGGGGGGGGCAGTTCTTACCCTCCCCCTAGTCTACTGGAATAAATACAGTGCCTACCGAGTTTAGTACTCAATGCAGTAGATAGGCCTATACATCTGTTGGTGCACTTTCGTCTCTTGCTATATGTTGGTCTCAATGCAAAACTTTCGATACCACCGAACGTACAAGGACTCTGCACCTTGCTTTGTCTAACGAAACGAAACATTATGGTTACTATAGTCGGGGATCCACATGCTCAAAAGCGGCTAAAAAGGTTGAAACTGACACGTCATGCTATACTTTTTGTTTGTGTATTTTCTGCTAATTCATACCTGAAGGTTAGCTGATTAAGTGGTCTGCTTTGCCAGAAGTATTGCAAAAAAAAAAAAAAAAAAAAAAAAAAAAAAAAAAAAAAAAAAAAAAAAAGATATGGCCATTTGTATAGATGCACCTCTTTATATCATGATTGAAAAATATGAACAAATATGAATCCACGAAATCGTACAGTGTGTGCTGAATGGTGGTAATAAATCACCACAATACATAAAATACATTCCCTAACAAGAAACTGGAGTTGAGGAATGCAATTAAAAACTCTTCTCAAATGGTTAAAATACATTTTGACCTTATTTATGGTGATTTTTGCTGTCAAAATCCTTCGGAAACTACCACGTTTTTGCCTTCATTTTGTTAAAGGCGGCAATTTGTTCTCAGTGTTCAGGAGACATGATTCCCTCGTCAAGTAATTGACAGTATCGAGTGAGGAAAGTATCAAAACGCATCCTTAGATATTGGGAGTGGCATGTTTCCCTGTTCTCCTTCCCCACAAGCCCACCCAGGGCACCCCTACCCCAATGGCTACCTCCATGATCGATACTCATGCATTTTATAGTACGCGAATATTATCATCTACACTGACGAACATTTCTCTCGTTCGGCGTTCCATGTGAACACTTTCTTTCATATAAACTGTCTATACTCACAGAACGTTTCCGATATGTCATGTTCTCACCTTGAAAATGTTTCTATAAAGTATTATTTTCTCCATCATCATCCAGATAGTGCCGAATTAGGGCAACTTGAATAGATATTAGGTAAGCCACTTCATTATTCACGATAATTATGAACTGCACATTTATCTAATAAACTTTAGCCTAGTGATTTGGTGTTTCATATCAACGAAAGATGTCTACACCTACTGTTTATCATAAGTATGTCTGTCTCTGTAGTGCATTCATTTATGATCGAAACCACCTACCCACTGTCAATTTTAAGATATTTTCCTTCACATAATATAGTCCAGGCCATTTTGTAGCCGTTTTTTGGGTTTTTTTTTTTTTTTTTTTGCTATATTTGGTTAAAGTTTGATATTATGTAGAGTACACATCAGTACATCACACAATCAGAAAAGTATTTGATCCATTTTTTTCATGTGTAAGGGAGGTAGCCAGCCACTTCAAAATGGCCGCCATTTGATCATTTTGGCTGATTTAGAACAAAAATGACTCCTTTTCTCCTAAATGTGGGGTCTAAAAATTTTTTAGGAGTAAAAGTGGAAAAATTAACAGTCTTCCCTACAATATCCTATAAGTTTTTCCCAAAATATTGATCTTTTTTTTGTAGTGACCTGTCGAATATGGCCCTTTTCGGTAAAAAGCAGCAATTTTGGCAATTTTTGCACTAGGGGCTACTTTTAAGTACAAGATTCTCTAAAATTGTGTATCCCCGCAACCTTACCTTTAGTTTATGGGCAGCCCGATAACCAAGTAAGACGTGAGAAAAATTTCGACTCCCAAATTCAAGCCTACATGAAATGAGTTGTACTGAAAATTCGCACATTTCTTTGTTTTGCGTTGGAAATTTTGGCATCTGGGATCATTTTTTATAAAAAATAAGGGTTTAAGTGCATTGTGTATGCCACAAGATGCTCCTGTCTTCATGGAAATCTGCAGCCTTATGCCAAAGTAGTACACAGAAAGAATTTCGACCCCCTAATATCGCGATTTCATTTTTCTGAGAAAAATATGGGTTTTGGGGCATTTTTGAGCCGTCGTTTCTTTATAAGTATCACACAAGATTCTGTCTTCTTCATGAAGTGGGCAGCTTAGTGCGTTAGCAGTGCACAGAGGGGATTTTGACTCTCAAATGAGAATGGGCGTGAAATTACGGACCCCCAAATATTGTTATTTCCTCATTTTTCCTTGAAAAATATGGGTTTGGCGATTTAGCTGTTTAGGCTGGGGCACTTTTCCGCTAAAATATCTTTATAAGTATCTTACAATATGCTAGTGCCTTATTAGTGGCGCCACGCCATGAAGATGAGAGCACTAGGCTGTCCACACCATGAAGATGAGAGCATATTGTGAGATACTTAGAAAGATATTAATGCCCAAAAGTGCCCCTAAACCCATATTTTTCAAGGAAAAATAAAGAAATCACAATACTTGGATTTCCGCCATTTCATGCCCATTCTCATTTTAGAGTCAAAATACTTTCTGTGCACTTATAAGGCCACTTGCGCCGTCAGACTTTGTGTATTGGGGGGGGGGACCACCAATTTGCTCTTTATTTTATGTGCCCTGCGTTTGTGCACAACGATGGGGATCCTTCCTTTGTCACAATATGAAGGTGCCGTCCTAGGGGAGGGTGAACCCCCCCCCCCTTTGAGAAAGTTTTGTGAATTTAAGGTTGATTATATGCAAAATGGTGCTATCTTTTGTATATTTTTGGAGGTGATATATATATAACTGGAAAGTGTCCATATTTTAGTGAATTCTAATTTTTGGTTAGGTGAAAGAGGCAATAAAATGGAGGGGGGGGGGGATGACATAATGCTTACAGTGGCGCTCTGACGGGTTGCCATGTAGTGTGCTGTGTGATCGCCGGCCTGGGGGAGGGGTCGAAGGGTGTACCCTTCTCCTTTGAAATTTTTTGAAAAATTGGGTGTCCTTACATGCAATCTGGTGCCACATATGTTACCTTTCAAGTACAATTTTCTGTTAAATTCTCTTACCAATTTTAGGTACTAAAAAACCCGGTATCAATAAGGGGACCCTTGGCCCAATGGCCCCTAAATACGAGACATAATGGTCACGAGATGGAATGGAAACCGTGACGGGCGCCGAAAGTTTTCGTTACATAAGATTTCCATGACAAAACCTGCATTCTGAATCTGCATCGAGACACTTTTAATTTCTGAAATAATATACATGGCACTCAAAAAGCCAGGTTTTTTACCTAGTAATTCGTAAACAGCTTTGGACTTTAGCTGCTGTGCTTTTCTGGGAGATGCTATAGAAAAATATCGATAATGAGAACAGCATTCTGGTAGGTTTGAAGGGGGCGAAGCGCGCGAAAATTTTGATAGTTTGCGAGGGATTTGCCAAAATTCTGATAGTTTGAGAAACATTTGTGAAAGAAAATGATTACCATAGATCCATCACTGGGTCGAAACACACCTCACCGTACCCCCTACAGAAATCTATAGCTTAAACGCCTTTTTGGGATCATTTTAAAATTTTCACAATTTTTCAATTGGGGGACACGCGCCTCCCATGTCCCCGTGCCGGCGCCTGTGAATAAGGCTTTAGGCTTTCAACACCATAAAGATGAGAGCATAGTGTATGATACTTTTAAAGATATTATGGCTCAAAAGTGCCCCAAACTGCTAAACCAATATTTTCAAGGAAAAATGGAGAAATTGCGGAATCTGGGTTTCTGTAATTTTATTCCCGTTCTTAGTTGTGAGTGCCAGTTCTGTCTGTGTACTTTTGGGGTACTATGCTACAGATTCCAGGAAGAATGAAGCATCTGGTATTATACTAATAGAGATATAAATGCCCAAAAGTGCCCCTAAACCCATATTTTTCAAGGAAAAAATGAGGAAATCGCAATACTTGGGGGTCCGTTATTTCATGCCCATTCTCATTTGAGAGTCAAAATTATTTCTGTGCACTAATAAGGCAGCAGGTTGTCCACACCATAAAGATGAGAGCATTTGTATGATACTTATAAAGATATTATGGCTCAAAAGTGCCCCTAAACCCATATTTTCTAGGAAAAATTTGAGAAATCGCAGAATTTGGGTTTCCTGTTTTTCATGTCCGTGTTTAGTTGTGAGCTTAAATTCTTTCTGTGTACTAGTTTGGTACTAGGCTACAGACTTCAGGAAGAAGGGAGCATCTGGTACGATGCTAAAGGGATATTAATGCCCGAAAGTGCCTCATATAATCATAGGCGTACGGGACTCTTCAAACGTGGGTGGGGGGCAGAAAATTTTGCCCGAATCTCCAAAAGTTGCCCAGATTCAAAGGGGGTGGATCCATCTCCAAAGACGGGGGAGGGGGAATTTTCACCATATGCGAATCGCCGTCCGGGGGGAGGGGTCTAAGGGGAGGGAGACACCTCCCTTTGGAAAATTTTTGCCCACATGAGGTGGGCTAGATGTAAAATGGTGCTACATTTATTGCTAAATTTGAGTTGGATATATTTCAAGAATTTCTACTCCTTTGTGAAATCTTTTCATCTTGCTTGTTTAAGTGAATTTTTACTCAGTTCTTGGGGTAAACCAGAACCACTTTGCGCGAAGTAAGTGAACAGTAGATTGCTAGACTACATATACCGTTAACAAGTTTACTCATATCTTATGAAATTTGGATATGGAATGATTAAGAATGTGCATGTCAGAGCCTTTTCTATAGTCTGATAAAAGTGATGCTGGCAAATAACGACATGCGCGCGAAGCGCGCGAAAGTTTTGCACATTTTTCCGGGAATTCGATCAAAAATTCGGGAACTCAGTAGAAATTTGGGCAATCTTTTCACTTTTTCTTCATCTCTG
>WURT03043181.1:0-14647 GCA_009936505.3 Holothuria glaberrima
AACATGATATCTCAAGTAGAATTGCTGTGAGGGATCTCATGATTGTCATGTGGATGATTCATGTTTGTTACAATATACATATGTCAAGTCAAGGAATCACTAAGCCTTATGGCTTTCTGGTTTGGTTCACAAAGTTTTAATCTGAATTACTTTGGAAATGAGTTTAAGGCGATAGGCCATCACCACAGTTTGAATTTATGAAGCCAGCAATGCCAAAACAGTAGGCCTTTATTGTAGGCTTACTCATTGGAAGTTTTGTTAATGAGCTGTTAAATATTAGGGGCTTGTCAAGGCCTTAGACAAGGAAGGAATGGGGTGGGTGGGGGATAACTTGTGATGGCTTAGCACTCACATGTGAGTACCAAAGGAATATCTACTACAGGGATCCAGGGTCGTGAACATGTGTAGATCTAGCCTTGTTTCTCCTGTTACATGCAGTGTTTGTGTTGTGACATGTTATGAAATATACTTGTGAAGTAAAACTACAAGATTTGATAAAAGTGGTACAGTATTTGAAGTTGTTATGACTGTGTATAACCTTTAAGGTCTATCATTTAGCCATTGTATGTATGTTTTCTGGTTGCGGTAATTGTTAGGTGGTTTTTAACTTGGATTTTTTTTTTATTTTCCAGCAAATGCACATGAGAAACACCCACATAGGATCCAAGAGTGATAAAATCACAGTTAAAGAGTAAGTTTTGTATGTTCTGGTCGTTAAGTAATTGACATGTTCTGCTCTTTGGTGAATCAAATGTTACAGTAGAAACCATATTTTAATCCAGTGGTGTAGATGAGGGTTTGTGAAATAACCAGCACTGTGTAGCTGTGACCATCTATTAACATGTATTGAAGTTCCAAATTTTCATGCTTTTAATAGAATTGCTCTGCCACTGAAAAACCCCTGTTTTTTAGTGTGGCTAGTTTCCTTTCTTCATAAATGCTGGACAGTTGTATGAAGTTTACTTTAAAGGCCAGTGATAGTCTATTTCAAGGATTAAACAAAGGTTTTGTGATATTTGGGCTAGCCCAAATTTGCAACGGGATCCAAATCTTTGGTTTGGTACATGCAGTTACGCATTAACTACAAGTTGTGCATAGTATAGGGTACTGATGAACATATTTACTGGTAACTAACTGTTAAAGTTTGACAGTTTAAATATCCAGGACCATAATGTGTACTTCACAACTGAGCAAGATTAAGTCCTGGATTTAGCTCTTCTGAAAATGGGATATTTTAATATTTTACATACTGGTTATAAATGATTACTTAACTTAAGGTGTTTTTTTTTCTTTTGATGGCATTTTGTGTATTTCACAAAGGTTACTTCTGATTTATTCAAATGAGCAAAGGAACAAAAATTGTTGGTAGCATGCCATTAGGATCCCTGGTCTACTACTACCTTGTGTCAAGAATCATTTCAGCTCTACACACGAAGGCAAAGACGGACTATAATTACAGAATCTCTCCTGGACTGGGTGTATACTTACCTGTATACTAGCTTGTAAGGGGAAAAAAAGTATCAGGTTTTAGTGGAAAGTCACCTTGGACCAGTCAAATTGTAACATTTTTACATTCCACTGGCTAGGCTTCTATTTTTTGTAAAAATTGCCAAAATAAAGAAAGAAAAATGGCAAAAAACTGTAATTTGTCATAAAAACTTCTTGCCTTTATTCTGTGAAAACTGACTGTGATACGACTAATGAATGCTGATTTTGACAATTTATTAGTTATACAGCAAATGATTACCTTTGAAGTCATCCTCCAATGACCTTTGTAAATGTTTACTAGCATTATATTATCACACTCGTCATTTTTTTATGGTTAGAATCATATCAGCATGGTTTATTAAGCCAAAGACTCATAATTTACGCTCTTAAGACTATGATTAGGGTTGGGCGGTGCCATGAAATTTTGGTACCGGTACCGCTAGTTACACAGAACCGGTATTGAGGACAGTACCGGTTAGCAACTCGTGGTTGTCACAGTCGGGCAGGAAAAAGCTTACGCAATGCACTTTGAGCACGCACCCATATAGTCTTGTCCATGAGAATTGCCGGTTGAAAAGTGTGCTTTGTAACACATACTGTGAAACGTTCCGCTTGCAACCAACACATCTGTTTTTATATATTTTTAGGTGTGGTATCCTGGGGGACGTTTTAATGCGTGAGCCTCAAACACGGAACCCTTGCTGGGCTTAACTTCGACACCGCTATTATGAATTATGAGAACATGGTTTAAAATAATGTTGCAGTAACATTTGGGAACAGTGAAATCCAGCATGTTGAAACATGGATGCAAATATTATGAAACCATCATTTTACAGCACATTAAACTGTTGCAATGGTTCAAAATTGTTTTAAAAGTTGAATTAAAAGTGTATTAACTCCATGCAAACTTATAAACTAATTAAAATCATTACAAATTGTTATTTTACTTCCTGACGTTGCTTCAGTGACTAGTGGCCTGTTTGGACTCATCCATTTATACTGTAGTGTGATTTACCTTCACTACAACACCATAGTGATTTGTGAAAAAAATTTCATATCGGGAGCCGTTCGATACGGTTATTTGGAATGTAAAAAGACAAGCATTCTTATTTAACACTTGTAATAATTATAAAGCAAACGAGAAATCACTGGGAATTTTCAAGATTTTTCGCTCCACAATCGGATCGTCCACAGCTTGCAATGAATGTTACGACACTGATATGACGCATTTCAAGTGGACAGTACTGAACTGACTGTACAGATGGCAGGGCGAGCATGGGTGACAAACGTGGTAAGCAGCAAGCCAGCAAAGCACCACAGTATGGCAATAGATGGTGCAGAAAACGTTGCTTGAGTTACAATACAAAATTCTCTGCTGTGATTGATATTGGTCTATCACATGGTCTTCGTAAGACGAAGACTAGAACTGCCCGGCCATTATACCACTTTCGCACAGAGTGCAACGTTGTAGAAATCCAAGAACATGCAGATCTTCAAATTCAGGGACATCCATTTCTACTTCGGAAATTGATTCCATCATTGTCATATCAAATAACATAACCCTTTACCTAAACTATTGAAAGTGCGGTTAGCTGGACCAAACGTGTCCATTTCCCGCCTAAAACCATTCACTGTTTTTGAGCTGGCTGTACGGTACATGCAAAACGTTCCTTTCATGATTC
Source organism: Holothuria glaberrima (assembly GCA_009936505.3). NCBI lineage: Eukaryota > Metazoa > Echinodermata > Holothuroidea > Aspidochirotida > Holothuriidae > Holothuria > Holothuria glaberrima. The sequence continues at coordinate 3,171 of WURT03043181.1, forward strand.
CGGGAAAACTTATGGTGTCTTACACACACCAGATCAAGTGACAATTTATGTTCAACGTGTTGTTGTGTCATGTATGGTAGGACTTTTCTTGCGCATACTTTTAAGGCATCCGTACTTCACTTTACCAACATGATTGCTACCTAAAGCACTGTGCAGTGGTATGTTTGCACAGGACGGCAACAGAACACGCACAGTCTCGCAAATCGCCATTTACGTTGTGCGTACGACTGCATGTTTATACTACGTACAAAAACTGCCTTGTATAGTGAGAGCAGGCAACACATGCGCATTCATGTACGTGAACGATGCACTGTACAGCGGAACTGCGATGCTTCACAAAATTGGCAAAATTGCTTTGGAAATTGTGACTCTTGTATGATTTTTAAAACTGTGGTAGCATAGACTTACGAAAATATGTCGCATGAACAGTCACAGGGAGATGTTATACAGAACTCGGGAGGAAGCCACAATACGGAACAATCCCTTAAAATACGGGTTGGTCTGTTTTCCCCAGCGATAAAGAATTCGCTGTCTGTGGCCCGTGCACTGTTGAACAGTGCATATACTGTATATAATGTTGCGTGGGCAAGACATACTTGTGGTGATTTTGCGAGTTGATAAGGAAGATGGGATAATTTGATTTCAGTTTCAGCTAACACAGAAAATAAGAGTCATATTTATTTTCGTTGGGAAGTACCGGTAATTTTCTTCAAGTACCGCTAATTTTTTCAAGAACTGGTATTAGTAACACACCAATTGTTTTCGGTATTTTCATAACAGGTACCACCAGTACCGGTTTTCATGTGAATACCGGTATACTGCCCAACCCTAACTATGATTACTTGCAGGCATACAGAGTGAGCGTGTTACTCTTACAGCTGAGCAGTTGATGTAGAGTTTTGAGTTTTGTGTCCCCTCTGCTCCATTTTTGGATACTGTTTTTGGTTTTTGCTATTCAGCTTGTTTAATGCACACCCCCCCAAAAAACAGCTCAAAAAGCAGTTCAACCCCCCCCCCCTCTTCCTGTCTATGGGCCAGCCTGTGGACACCTTTCACTTCACACTTGTTATACCAGTCAACAATTAAATCCAAGAAGCATGGAAATAAAATTTTCTGCTTTTGCTTTTCCTTACATGCAGTATTGGAATTGGAGATCTAGTCTTAATCACTTTCGAAGAAGCTCACCAAAATTTTGTTGTCTTCACTTTTGAACCTACGCTATACTTCGTCCACTCTGAATCGCTTCATGCCATGGGACTTAAACACGATGATGCTAAAACAAAAAGGTATGTAAAAAGTTTGGAGGTAGTGTTGACATTTTTGGTAATTCTGAAAGTCCTTTGAACTCACTTTATTGTTTCAAAACAGTTGTCACATGGTCTGGAAAACTGAGTCAAAGTGTCCTTACTTTAAAGAGTGTATTTCTACATATGTCTTCATTGCATAAGTGTCATTGCACAGAGGGATTTCATGTGAGGCCACATGATTCGGATTGCCTGGCACTGAAGGGCAAACAAGGTATTTACAGCACACACACAGCATAACCATAGATACTACTGTGACACAGTGGATGCTTGCCCTTCAAAACCATAGAGAAGAGCAGTCATGTGACATTGGTAAAACACCTCTGTATACATGTGGGAATTACTTAACGCATGTACTGTATATACTTGAGGCTAAATAAATGTTTCCATGGGTAATTTACTGTCAGTTCAACATGATAAATATGTCCTACACAAGGACAAAAATTTCCATGTCAGTGAAACTCGGCCTATCTTTGGTTGAAAAAAGTTTTTTTGGGTCTTGAAAATTTCTAGAATTTCATTGTTGAAAAAGTGTGTGCACGCTGTTTTCTTTCGGTAAACTACTTACTGCTCGTGCCATTCAAAAAAAAAAAAAAAAAAAATGATCACAGCACTGTAAGCACAATATTGAATGCCAAGTCGTGGTATCATACATTATATAACCATTCCAAGTAATCAAAACCATTTTGACAGGAAGGAGTAGTTTAAATTCCCCACTAAGCTAGAGGAGGTTCTTCTAAGCAATTATGGGTTATTCTTTTTTTTTCCGAGAAATGTCCCTAAAATTTTGTAATTGTAGTGTTGAATCTGTTGAGTCACGCTGAAATTTTTAGTAGGTGAACCTTAACAAGTATTCAGGTTATGTGTCCATGACTGTTATAGGTTCTGGGGTTGGAGAGCTGTGCATTTTCATACCATCGGGCTGCATTCTGTGACACTCTAACTCAGAATTGTCACAAAAGTTTCCTGGGTTTGAAAAATTGTAGTCAGGGTCATTGGTGTGCATTCTTGTTTTGTTCCCAAAGTTTCAAGGAAAAAAAACTTTGTTTTGTGGCCCTGAAAATTTTCATACTTTTGAAAGGATGATTTATTGAGAAAAAAATGATACATAATTCAAAATAAGGTAGCCAGGAAGCATTTAATCATAAATTAGGTTCCCACAGGTTGAAAAAAAAGAAAGTGTACCTCATGAATAATTTGCCCACTCAAATTATCAAATGATGCAGCATTTTGAACTCTTGCAATGCACACTCTTCCAGGAAGGAAGACCTATTTTTACAGTTCACTGGTGTTATTAAGTAGTGTAATATAATGACTAAGTTTTCTTTTTTTCATGGAAATGCGATGTGAAAGCAATATTTCTCTTTAATATTCTTTTGTTTTTGTGGCAGTAAATTTATAAGTTTGCAATTTTTCGAAGGTTCAAAGCTTTTGAGAGTTGTACTCTGCTGTGTAAGCTGTACTTGTGGTATTCAGTGCATTGTGACCTATAGCTATGACTCATAGATAATGCATTACAGAATTGACAGGAACTTTTGGTGGTTTAGTCTTGCCTCCATGAAACTGTATTTTTGCCATGAATTGGGGTGAAGGTTTAATAATTTAGTGTTTCTTTCTGCTATACAATTTTGAGGTTGTCTGTTTCTTTAATCATGAAAATTAACCCAAGGGCTGCGTTTCCTCAAAAATGATTTAGCCAACAACATTTGTTGCTGAAAAATGATTTAGTGCAACAATTGTCACACAAATGCAATGGAATATTTTACAAAAAAAAAAAAAAAAAGTAAATGAAAGCAATTTCTAAGCAGGGTATTTACAGCAAAGAAATCATCTTCATTCAATTTTGCAGTGAATCTGTCATTACAAATGGCTTTTCTCACTTCATTTGCAAGGTATATTTGGTTCAAATATAGCATCATTTGCTATTTTGGCAACTCTCAAATTGAAAAATTTTTCCAAAGTGGTAGGAGACCTCTCTTCCAGTCCATCCAATCAGAGTATCACATGCAATATGAGAGAATTAACCTGGCTAAATCATAAGTCCACAAATTACTTCAGCACTTGTTATATTAAGGTAAAATGTAATGCCAGATTAAATTTTCCTTGAATGAGACATGGGTGGCAATACCAGAGGGGACAGGGGGAACATGTCCTCCCAATATTTGAGAAATCGTCCATTGACTTTGGTTTTTCACACAGTAAATTATTTAGAAAATGCTGTCATGTCCCCCCCCCCCCCCAGTATTGAGGACAAATCACTGCCCTTAGAATGTGGCTTCTTATGAATTTTTGAATTTTACACAAAATGCACTGTACTGAACTGGAAAACTGAATTGTATACAAGGTGCCGAGTTCAGAACAGAATTGCTAATAAATCTTTGTCTGAAAACTGGGTTCCAAGTTTCCCTGACATAGAACCTGCAAGAAGAGTTCACCTTTTTTCAGTCTGGAAAGAGGGAATCTGAGAAATATGCACTAAAATAAGAGGGAAGTTGGGGAATTTAATTTGCTTTTGGGAAAATTGGTCAGTCTGTTATATTTGGTCTTATATCTAGACACTGAGTGGTTGGCTGTGTTGGCTTTCTACTGGAGAGATCTTGCTTTTTCTGCCCTGAAATTTTAAAATTACAGCAGCAATTGTTTTTGTCTTCCTTCCAGAGAATTTACTTTAGCCAAGATTGTTGATAGAGAATACTGCCAAGCTAGAAAGGTATGTTCAGAGCACATTTTAGGATGTTTGTAGAGGTTTATCACATTAGGTTAGCTCGCTTCTGAATGCGTTCTGCTGGCCACAGCTTATGCATACAAGGTTTTTATATTGTCCATAAATGACAGAACCCTTCTTAATTATAATGATGATGATGATAACAAAGAAAATGACGATCACAATCATGATTATAATCATAACAGTGATGTTCTTGTATGGTGCTAAATCCAATTGCTTGAAAGCATAGTTCAGAGTGCTTTATGTGAAGTGCAGTGAATGCCTGATTATCAGATGCTTTCAACAACAGCCTCCCTAGAAGTTAAAGCCACTAGCTGTGAAAGACAAGTGATTTGAGAGGGCCATTAGTTTATGGTTTCTAAAATGGTTAGAAGTGGGACAACCTTATTTTGAGCAGGACAACCAAATTTTATAAAATGGTAGTCCTTCCGGCAACCATTTATAATTCCTTAAAATTGGACACTGTACTTGCAAAAAAGTGTTTTAACCAGTCCAGTGAACATCATTTCCATGGTGGAAATTTGAGGTGCAATCTTCATTATCTAGTAGACAAAGCTTGATCGTTTTCTGTGCAATTTATACCATACTTCTGGATTGAATTTCACTTCATTCAATTTGTTTTCTTTCTTCAACATCATCTTTAATACATTTCACTTTGATGTGGATTAGGGTAAGAATGTTTTACAAGGGATAGAGTGATGAAAAATTCCTGTTGTGCTTGACAATTGCTTTAAAGATTGCATGAATATGCATTCAGAACTTATGGAAGTCTATTTCTGAATACTGCCACCACCTTACCATACAAGTGTATATAAAAAGCAAAATACATACTACTGTTTCAAAGACAAAATACAAATAAAGTTAGCTCTTGTGTAATATGTTAGTATCCCATGTGTGTGACACCTTATCATCTTAATATCAAAGATGTATCTAAGCTGAAATCATAAGACAGCTAAGACAGGCTGAACCCTCCTCTGTACACCAAATTGTCACAGCATATTGCTCCAAAACTTAAAAAATCCATCGAATTTTGACATGTTAAGATTTTCTCTCTTGGAGAGTGGTAAGTTCTGGAAAGCCTTATGAACAGCTTGATGTGAGAACATTTTAGCAGATATTACTAGTATATTTTTGGCTAGTGTGATTTCCTGTCAAGGACAGATTAAAACCTGTCAAGATATTTTGAGCAGAAGTGAAACAAACTGTGTTCAAAGAAAGATGTTTCTGATTTTCATTTGTGTGGCCGTCTTTCCGTTAAAAAGGGTTGTATGGAATTGTTCTCGTGAAAACGTGTCTTGGAAGTAAAAGTGTTAAGAGTCATCATAAAAATCATAAAAAATCCATAAAAATTCATCACCTTAAACAGACATTTGTCAGTAAGCATTGCAAAGTTAAGTTGGAGAGGAGCAAAGATTTCTTTATTTTGGTTGTCAATTTATGTTTTCAAAATTTTGTGTATACACCTCATAAAGAGTATTTCTTTTTATCTTGTAACAGGCTCAAAACCGATTTAGAGTACCTCTTGGAACCAAGTTTTATAGAGTGAGGGTAACAGCTGTCGACTCAAAATCAATGCAACCCCTTTAAAAAAAGTTACGTGTTCAGCACGGGTCCTTCTCATGGCACAAGTATATAAAAAATCTTGTTCTTTATAATTAATGCTTACATCTGAAGCTCTTGGAACCAGCAATCACCGATTCTGGAGAAAAAAAGTTCACGGCAAGTTTGAAACAGACCATGATGATAGAGGCAATCAGAAAAAAGAATAATGATAGTGGAAATTATAGCTGTAACTATCTAGAGAATTTATTATAATTCAAGTAAAAATGGTAACAGATTTAAAGACTTCCTGTAACTCAAACTGGGGCCATACTTCACAACTGCAACTTTCAACTATATTTGCGTGCCCTAAATCTTCCAACTTGACTTATGACTTATTTTTGAAAATGGAATTTTCATGAGAGTTGTCCTAAAACTTGACACAGGATTTGAGACATGTCCCAAGATAAGTGAGGCATGACTGGAGACTCGTCAGAAATACATCACATGACTTGAGACTTACCACCCAAAATGCATGGTGTCCAACTTCAGACTGAGTCTGGAAATATGTGAGATGACTTAATATTTATCTGGAGACTTGTTAAAAGCATTAGAAGTGACTTGAGACTTATTCCCAAAAGGGCATGAGACTCGACTTTAGACTCTGAAAATGTATGAGATGACTTGAGACTTTTCAGAAACATAGTAGGTGACTCTTGAGTTATTTCCAGAAACACATAAGACTTGACTTTAGACTCAGTCTGAAAATATATGAGATGACCCCAGACTTGTCAGAAAAGACCAGATGTTCAGACTTATTCCCAAAACATATGAGACTTTATTTATGCCTTGTCTGAAAATATTGAGACTTAACCTGAGACTTATCCCAAAACACGTGAGACTTGAGCAGGGATGAGACTGCACTTATGATGCTGAACAATGGAAATAATTGTATGCATGTCTAATGGTGAACAATAAACATAATAGTAATGAAACTATTGATAAAGGTGTCACTAGCAAGAAGAGAAAACAAAGGATATCAAAAGTAGATATAAAACAATTAAATTTGAGAAACCTTGAAAGCACAATTGTTGTGCAGTAGTGTGGAGCATGTATCCTCCTTTCTTTACCATTTTGCATCTGGTTGAAGACCAGGGATGGAGCTTTGAAAGTCTGTCACAGAATTTGGAAACACTTTCTCAACAGAATCTCTTGGCTTAATATCCAGGTTTATGCCATTTGAGTCTGTACAACAAGGTAAGCAATGGTAAGACTGAAGAGGATAAGACCCCAAACTTGTTTTGAGTAGACAGCATAGTTTTTGTCCTCTGCCTATGATTTGGTGTGAAGTCACTAAAGGCTAGGATTACACCCTCCTCAGTTGGTGGGGGGTATCATATGATGACCCTGCCCTTTCCTGTTATCAGTTACATATTTACCCTTTTTCATTATCCTTTTTCTCAATTATCACTTCACATCTGTAGCAACTTTAAAGGTCCCTACAATTAAATATCACAAACAAAAGTTGATTCTTTTATTTGAAAGCAGTCACCAAAAATTGTCAGGGTCAGTCTTTCTTTTGAACAAAAGATGTCAGTGTACAAAAGGCATAGATTGATGAAATTCTGGGAAATTAAAAAAGTGGATATTCAGAGTCGTGACTCATCAGTCTTCATTTAAAAGGGTAGTGTATTTTGTGGTACAGAAAATTTGCATAGTTGGAAGAGCATGATTGGTAGGTATGGAACGATATGCAATTCAGTATTTGGCAGCTGGGTAACTTTTTTTTGCAAAGATAAAAGTTTCTTGTAACAAGGAATTCCCTGCTTTGTAAGTCCTGAATAATTGGTGTAGCCAGACTTACAGATTTTCAAATTATGTAGCCTTCACAACTCTCATTAAGTGTAATATTTTTAGGGAGTATAGCATTAATAATAGATGGTAACTTAATACTTTAGTAATGCTGAAAGATGCTTTCTGACTCTGCCATGTTAATTCAGTTTAAGCATGCTATGCTCTTGTAAAATTAAGAAAACTTTGTTAAGTCGTACTCAGGCTCGTAGCCAAGGAGGGGGGGGGGTGTAAGGGGGAATCCCCCTGTAAAACTTTTTTTATCCCCTGAGAAATTTGTTGCCCCCTTGGAAGAAATTTTTCCACCCTTCAGAACCTTGTCTAGCTATGGCCGTGGTGGTACTAACTTAAAAATCGAGGTTCCATTCAGTGATGTTATATAACTATATTTTAACAAGTATGCTGTCGAAATAATCTGTCAAAAGCTTTGACTGTTCTTTAATTCCTTCGATAGTGTGCTGGTTAAAATGTCTTTAGTAGTGGCTATGTGAATATGTTGGTTTGTGATGCTAGTTCAGACATTGTTGGAGGCCAAGAGGGAGGCTAGCGGTTTCCCACGAAACACTCTCCTTCACAACACATACTAGATTGAATTAACTCTGTTTTCGTAACATTCTCAGGGGAGTTACTTTTGGTGTTAAATAATCGTATAACAAAGTAGTACTTCATAAGTTTTGGTAGGGGAAGGGATGACCCTTCATTGCATTTTAGGCCACAAAGGGTCTGAGACACTCAAATTGTTTCCTGGGGACAGCTCTCTATTCCGACATCCCTTTGTTCCGAAAGTCCGCATTGAGAATAGAGTTAGAGAAAAGGTTAGGTTAGATATAGGCCGCATCCTACCCCTGTCTTTCATGCACACATTCGGAATATAGAGACGTCGGAACATAGAGGTGTAACCTGTTTCCTATTTAGATAATCCTTTTAGATATTCCTGAATATAAAGCTGGCACTGCCTTTCAAGAATTTTTCATCTATTTTCGTGCAACTTGATTTATTAATTCTTTGAAGAATTGCTGTGGTCAGTGTGAATGATTTTTGCAATATATGTAGTACTTTAATATGTTGAAGCATTGTACAGTTAGTCAGTAAAGTAAGACGGAGAGGTATGACATCCGTATCGATAGCCGCTTCTCGCGAATTTACGAGTGGGAGTATAAATGTTAAAAGGGCACGAAAGGTTAAGAAACAAAAATAGAGTTTCTGTTTGATCGAACTATTATCTTGCATGCAAATTAGTTACCTTTTTAATTGAAACTCAGTGGAAAAGATAATCTGGACCGGGAGAATTCCGTGAACCCGGGAAACGATAGGTAACTGTCTCATTTAAATTATTGTAAGTGTTTCATTCAAGCAAATTGTTATTTTAAGGTTGCACGAGTCAAAGACTTGAATGGCACATTTGACCTTTGAGGCAATTATGCCGTGTTTTGTAATGACACTAGGTTTTGCTCGTTTGCGGTTTTGTACGTAACCCGTTTGTTGTTCCGAAAAGGTCCGTTGAAGACAATATACGACCGGAACTTCAGTTAAATTCAGTGCCTCTGATTAATATTAGTGGGCATAAGCATGATGTTAAAGGTCTGTAGACATGTAAATGTGATGCTTGCCTATTTGGTGTAAAAAGCATTAAAAATGATAAAAGTAGCCGCAATTCCCATTAAAATCCATCAAATATTGACCACTTTACAAGACAATGACTGTTTTTCACCTACACCTAAACATGAGCTCCTTATGCAAATTTGTGACGTACAGAGAGGGACCTGTCAACTGGGTGTTATGTTATCCTTTGTTAGTTTAGCCTTCATTCCAAGGACAGCTGTAATTTTGGGATGCCCCGAGGGGTTCATTGTGGAAGTAGCAATTTAGTTCTTTGAAAATATCCACATGAAAGACCAAACGAGAAACTAGCTGTTAAGAAATTAACAGATAATTTATAAAGGAATAACAAAAGAAATACAGACACTGTGCAACACTCCACATCATATTTTTGCATAGCTAATGAACAGTTCCCACAAATGGTCAAACTTTGAAGAGGAATATCTTGAGAACGGTAAAAGATATTCAAATGATTCCAACGGATTTTTGATCAGGGGATCGTGATCTAGCTTTGTTGAGTAAGAACAACTGAATTTATTACATGTCCACAGACCTTTAACTTGGTTCCCACACTCAGTCTGGAATATGGGAAAAGTTCGGAAAAGACCGGAATTTCTGTGTGGTGTTGAATAGCCTATCCTTAAATTATGGGAATTAAGTCCGGAAAATTGCCATATGGTTAGGAAAAGTGAAAACCAGACGGTCACACCAATCGTATTTGAGACCACACCGCTACACAGGGGATTAGCCAGGATTGTAAAGTAAGGCGTCTCACTGGTTACTTATTTGCCAGGCACTTTCCATCTGGCGCCGCAGGCAAGCAACATTCACGCGTAGGCTAGGCACTGAAGCTGTGATTTGTGTAAAGTTCTAAGGCTAACTGGCATTATTTTGCGGCAGCGACGTTTTATAATGTACGGGGGCTCAATAGGAACATAAAAAAAAGCTCCCTAAAAAGTCGAAATTTTGACTTTTAATCTCGAAATTTCGACTTTTTATCTCAAAAGTTTGACTTACTAAAGTCGAAATTTTTATTTTTAATCTCAAAATTTTGACATGTTATCTCGAAATTTTGACTTTTGTTCTCGAAATTTTGAATTTGTCGAAATTTTGACTTTATGTTAGCGCATTTCAGGTAAAACCAGGATTTTAAGTTTTACACCTTAATATAGACAAGAACAATATAATGTCAACAGAATGGTTCATTTACTGCACCAGTTTATCGCAAGAAGTAAATTTATTGTTATTGGGACGAAGGTTTTCTTCTCAGTATGATGCATCCACATACCAAGTTTGACACTTATCTGGGTTACCTTTCTTGAGATACCGTACTAATGAGATAAGTGTCACAATCACACACATACATGCCGTAATGCGTAGATTCCTTGACAGAGGCATATCAAGGATTGTATTTATGGAGTGGGAGGGGGCAAAATATGCCCCGACACTATCTAAGCGGAGCGCCACCATGAGTTTGCGTGGAGCGTACAGAGAAAATTTTGACGAAAATGGCATCCCAGAATGCAGGAAATGGCACTTCCTTGATGCATTTCAATATTCCAAATTTTGATGTCTCATATGTAATAGAGATATTTATATAAAAAGTGAGAAAATTTTACACTAAATTACATTTGGGAGAGAATACTTTGCATTTTCTTGTGGCTTTTCACAAGGGTCTCATGTGAAAGAGAAAAAAATCCAGTTCATGCCCTCCAAACCCGGTAGCAATACTCTTTTCCTTACTCCGGATATCTCATATTAAAGAGTACTTATTTTTGTCAAGAAATACCTCCAGTTCTCATCAAGGTCACAGAATGTTATGTGAAGTGGGCATATTGTCTCAGTCCTGTTTGTCCTTTAAATTTGCTACTGTTGGAATGTTTGAATATGTTTCCAAGTAGATGTAGCAAAAATCTACACCATATGTAGGGCATAACAAACAATGTTGCTAAATATTACCAAAGCGGCATCAATATCGTAAAGAAATTCGATTTTATTTCAAACTAATGTGGTCGATGACATCACAGATTTCCTATAATGAGCTTCATCTTGAAGAAAATTTGCACTTCTTTGAAAATTAGTAGGCCTATATCCCAAATGCTGAAAGCTATTGAAATGCGGTTTTCACCTCCTAAATGAGGAAAATTTTCTGCATTTTTCGACCTCGTTGAATTTTGTCTCTGGCAAATCCCTTTAATATATGGCGGTTTTATATTTGTGTAGTGCATCAATAATGACTTTAAAATGCGCCAATAATAAGTTTAAATTTTGGCTTTGATAGTCAAAATTTTGACTTTAAAGGCATTTTCCAGAGACAAAATTCAGTAAGTTAACAAATGCAGAAAATTTTTCTCTTTTAGGAAGTGAAACCGTATCTCAATTGCTTGCAGGGTTTGGAAGATACAAATTTTCAAAGAAATGTAATTTTTTCTCAAGATGAAGTGCATTATGGGAAATCT
>WURT03043192.1:0-14647 GCA_009936505.3 Holothuria glaberrima
CCAGTTGACAAGAGATCTTACACATCAGTGATTGACCACAGCATGGAGTAGCAGGTGAATGTAATGACTGTTTTGTATGTAGTCTATGTACAAACACTGGAAGTGTCAACACCAACTCTAAGAGATGCAATATCAAGACTATGCTTGCAGGACTCCCTTTGATATAGTGGAACCCAGTAGTTACAGCAGCCATGAATGGCAACACCTGTAAATCAGAATCCACTCCCAATGCTATTTCATGTAATGTCACAAACCTTACATACTAGTGTCATATTAGTATACAGTTGGATTCATAAAACCCAACACAAGTCCTACCTAAATACTTGCTTGTTATCTGGTAGAATCATGAAAATCGTAAATTTTTTTACATACTAAAAGGTGTTTCTCTTCCCTTGTGTTAATTCATGTCAGGAAAGTCTGGACCTCAAATAGTTGCTAAAAATTTATGGTTTCTCTCATTCTACTTCGAGTTGCGCGTAGCGTGCGAGATTAATGCAAATAAGATGTAGCAAGGGTTAAGTATATGTCAGCAAAGTGAATTCTTAAATACCTTCACGACATAAGATACAAAAGGAGGCTTGGTCTGAAAACTTGATTGAGTGAGTCATCTCACAACACAATCACATCATTTTTGACCAAGAATTGCAATTCTGGAACATGGAGTAGTTCCCATGACCAGCCTATTCAACTATACATACAACATGAGAGGATGCAGCAAGGCTTGGAAATCCGTAACTCTGCAAATCTTCCCAGAAAATGACATACTGTACAGTAAGACCTAAAAAAAGTTTTCAAAGATGGTTAACTACACACTGAAACGAATAGTGGGAAAGAAAAATGTAGGACATCTTTTTGACAAAGAAAGCAATTCAACAAAAAAAGTACAAAAAAAGAAGAGATTTCTTGGACCTATTTTCTGGTTGCTTAGGTTTTAAAGGTACCATTATGCTACTTATTATGTAGCCAAGGATGTTTGGTCAAGTGACTTTTAGCAAGGTTACCTTTCTTCATTCGTTGAGAGAGGTGGAATGGACACTCTTAGAATAGATTCAGTTTAGTCTCACAAACAGTAAATGACCTTTTTTTCTATTTTTGAGAGGATAACAAAATAAGGGTAGAAGCTGGACATCTGATAATGTCCATTGGCTTGATGCCAACTATGCCCTGGACATCACCCAGAGGCCAACACATGCCACTGACTGCTGGCACTTTACAATGTTGGTTTTGTTTCATAATGTAACAAGGGTATGAACTCTGAATGAAATAATGAGATATCCTTCCCATGATGCACTTCCCACATGGTTCATCTTCCTATTATAACTGTAAATCCCTCTTTTTCTGCCATTTGTGCTTATTATGAGTTCTTGATACATTGTTATGTTGGAATTTCAAGGTAACAGTTTTTCTTTCAGATGAAGAAATAATTATGATTTTGCTACTCTATAGATCATCACCCACAATTAAGTCATGAGACAATTTTTGGAAAGTTGCAGGCTAAATGATATGGAGCTCTTGTTTTAACCTTAAGTACACCAGTATGGATTTTGAATCATAACAATGACAAGCACATGGTTGCCAGAAAAGAATAGAAGAAGTCTTTTGAAAATGTAGTACTGTGAGATCTGACAAACTGCAACATTAAAGACGAAATTATGCAGTCATCCCAATATGAACTTGTAGGCCATACCCTTGTATCGCATTTCATGAGAAGCACTTCTTAATCATTTAATACTGTGTATGAACTTTGTGTTTACCAAGAATTGTAACAATTTATTTAGTAACAAACAGTACAAACGGTTACATTTCTTGGCATACACAGAGTTACTCTGTTCATACTAAGAAATGTAACAATTTACTTGATTGTTTATATTTCATGCAATAAAAACAATCAGAATCATGGAAATTAATTACAGGGCAAAAATGAAGTAATCTGTTAGATAAGCGGATGTTTCAAGAAAAGTCCAAACCCAAATTTATTTTTGATATAAAACAGAGAAACTGATTTTAAGCATTTCCATTCAATTCCCATGTTCGATTCTCAAGATATTAGCAAAAGAAGTATGCTATTTTCAACCAGAAGTCAATTTGTAGCAAACAGGTGTGATGTCATGGCTTCACCATGAGGCCCAATATTTTGTATTTCTTTATTTTTCATCCTTTTGTTTTGACGTGGATTGATTAGGGTCACTATCTTGCCACTAAGGCATATAAAGCTTTAAAAATTCCACTGCTCTTGATGCATCTACTGTATGAATATTTTAGAGTTTTGTTGTATAAAACTGGTAGTTAATTTAAAAAAAAAAAAAAAAAAAAACATTGCCCTTCAGTGTGAAGCCATGACATCACACCTGCTTGCTTCCAAGTTCACTTTTGGTAGAAAATGTGTCAACTTGAATTGCTAATATCACCAGGACCTAACATGGGAAATGATTGAAAATTTCACAGAATGCTTAGAATATGTTCCTCTTTGAAATTTAAAACATAAATCTAGGTCTGGACTATTCTTTTAATTTAGAGAGGGGAGGGGTTACTTCTTTGATACTCCCTTTAAGTTCCAGTTTCAGTGGACTGACGCAAAGGGAAGTGACTTTGGGTTTCTGTTTTTGACCTCAAATTGGTAATGCAAAACAGACAAAAATACAAGTAGGACAAACTTTTGTTGAAACCATAACCTGCCTACCCAGTAATTGGCTTTTTAAGCCTGTGCCCTGAGGGTCTTGCTGAATATGGCTGAACTTCCTTTACACAGAGTCTTGAGCCTTGAAAAGCTTTGCAAGGTTCAGTGGAACACAAACACCAAAGCCACTCCTTCTCTTTGTAGATGCTTTATGCAATTCAAAAAAGTAGTTCAGGCTCTTCAATGACGACAAAACAGTTTTGTAGGTTTAATTTAAATACTGGCCTAGTGATTAGTTCTAACTGACAATCAACTATTTTGTTCACTACAATAACCTTGGTATAAACAACCTCAATAGTTGATACTCGCCTTCTTTTGCAAACAGTCATCAAAACAGCAAGTCAAAAGACTGAATGAGTCAGTATCCGTACACAAATGAGTATGAAATTTTGCTCAAAGAAACCCCCATACTTACAGCCAACAAGCCTACACAGTCATGCTCTTTTCTTGAGCCAAAACCATGGACTTAAATACATGGACACAGGATCGTGTGACCAATACGGCCGCCACCGCAGGGCAACCTCAATTTGCCCAATTTGACAATGAATCTGCAACATTTCAGACAAAATACAAACATCAATAAAAGAACAATGTCACAATCCTTTATTCTTCTTGCTGAATTTGACCTGGGCTCGCATTTTTTCTAAAATATTACAAGTTTCTCACACAATCTGTCAATGATGTGCCACTTGAGCAAGTCCAAACTTTTACACACAAGAGCATAGCAGGTGGCTATCTTGGTACGCCTTTTTTTTCCATGCACGGTGGCGACAACTTACCCATGGGAGGTTAGCACCTGTGGCTGTAAGTGTTAGCCTAGCCTATATGCTCTGTCCATATAATTTAAGAAGTCTGTGGCCAAAACTGTCACAGCAAGTAAAAATGATATCAGCATCTTCCACAAACAAAAACAACAACAACAACAAATTCTCACACATATCAGAGAGGAATTACATTCAAGCATTCACATGGCATTTGCAATAAACTTCTTGTCTTTATCAATAATAGCAGATCGAACAACTCACATTGTGTGAACTTGAAGCAAGCATAGATGATGCAAACAGCTCCCTTTTCTCTAAATACTGTACCTAGGCTTCTACAACAATATACTGTGCCTTTAAATTGGCTTAAAGGGAAAATGCAGTCACCCCAATTTGGACTAGGGTACCCTAGGTATCCTATTTCATGAATGGTTTTTCAAGACTCATGTGACAATAACATTTTTCTTGCTGAATTGTGAAATTCATGCAGAGTAGTAACTCCTTGGTTTATCTTAAATATATATGCAATCTTTGTGTTCTGAAATATCTTTTAAGATATTTGGTGGGAAATTAGAGGATATTTGTCAGATTTAGCTTCTGTTTCGATTTAGCTTCTGTTTCTATTTAGCTTTTGTTTCAAAATAAGTTTGGGACGACAGCTTATGCCCTTTAAACTGAATATGAATTTTAACATAACACATGTGGGCAGCTTGCAGCATCATATAGGCCTAAAGTTTCTGCTTTCATACACTCAAACAATAATTCTACTTAACTTTTTTTCCTCTCTGTACATCATCCATCCTAATACAAACTTTTTAATCGTTGAAGAATATCCTGGGCACTTTCAAACTTTAGGGATGTCAATGTTTTGATTCAAAACAAGAAATGCACTTGGAAAATATTTACACATGATCCAATGAGTGGGGAAATGGGGGTGGGAGGAGGACATTAACTGTCTCCTCCCCCACTATTTGCCATTAATTGTCTTTTAAATTCCCACTTTGCTTGGATGCCTAGATTGTATTTGGTTTTGGTCAAAGAAAAGTTGTTAGCACATAATACTCTTACTTGCACCAAAATAATTGTTTCTTTTTCTTCCTCTTCAAAAGGAAAAAAAAAAAAAAAAAAGGCAAAAACATTGGACATAATTTTACCTTGGTGATAATATTCATCTGATGTTAGTTTCTCAACTTGGTCTCGGAATCTCATTTCAAATGTGTTTAAGGCAAATGCGATATTGATAAAAGGTAGTAAAAATAGAAGTGTACAGCAGTCCAAAAGCCATGTACATCTGGGTAGGACAGCCATGATGGTAAATGGATGGTGGTCAACAGATGACAGTCAACAGATTAAAATTGGTCCTCTGACTAAGTGAGATACCTCTCTATAAAAGGGAAAGGAACAAAGAAATGTTAGAATTCTGTCAGAATGCAAGCACGAGAATGAAGTTATCTTTTGCACATTCAGACATGAATCAATTTACAGTTAAAAATCTAATGGTACAAACTCCTAAACTGAAGAACTGGTTAAAATGTGCATCAGGGGGAAAACATCGGGAATCCGGGAAAGTCCTTTTTGAGAAATTTTGTCATTCAGTGACCCAAATTGGCGACTGGTGGAGAATGTACCCCTTTTTTTGGGGCATGGAAACAAGTAAAAAAGACCTCAAGCCTGTTCTACTTGCTGTTGAAGTAGATCAGACCGGCATAATTCCATAAATGAGATACCAAATAGACTGGTTATCTTGTCACGACCAGATATGCAAATGAGGTAACTAACTGATCGAGCTAAGGCTATATTTAACAGCTTTTCATGCAGCGTATCTACCAAGCTCACAATTTCTTAAGAGAAAACAATTTCAAACTTAGGTGGGTTATAAATATCAAATGTGAGTTGCCTTAACAAACATACCAAAGCTACTGTCAAGGAACAATGAACCTCACCAGATGTTATTACAGAATAATTCCAAAAACTGTAGAAAGGTTAGGGCAATTTCTTTTCACATAATATGTTATTGCAGTAAATTTTTGTTAATAAAAGATATGGATTACTTTAACAATGATGGCTACAGTATTTCTGCATGAAGACATATACCATAATACTTTCTCCTCTGTTACAGGAAGGGGAGGGGGATATTAGGGGATATTAACATTCAAAGCCACAGTCAAAGTGACATCTATAAATAAGACTGATCCACAGCAACAATTTTTTGTTTTTACGTGAAAGTGCAGAAGGTTCAAGTGAGTTTAAACTTCAAAGATATCACAAACCAGCAATTACATGTAATTAGTTGCCAGTTGGTCTGTCACACAGAGTTACAAATACAACTGCTAGAAACATGGCTCTTGAAACAATGAATTCAATTATAAACTAATACTAATGATGGTTAGCGGATGATAAAAGAGAAAGCTGTATGCCTGATAAACAATCTGAAAGAGACATGTTACCGTAAACACTATCAGACTGTCACTGGTGTACCTTAAGTTACATCCAACACCATTAAAGGGAACAAGTAGTTTCCCCGAACTTAAAACAACAAAAATCAGCTACCAAATCTCACACACTTCCTCTTAAATCCATAACAAGCACCTTGCATGAAGTTTTAGAATGTAATTTTGCATATATATTTACGACAGAAAAGGAGTTGCAATAGACTGCATAAATTTTAAAATTCAGTGACAAAAATATTGTCCACATGATTAGAATACTGCTACAGCACAATCCAAACTGGGATGTCTACAGTTACCCTTTAATTAGTAGTTCTTCCTGAGCAACATCAAATAACCTTCTCAAACAAGCCAAGAGTTACTTAAAAACTCAACTGTAGTAACCTGTCTCCTTGGTGAGTGGTATATAGGTAAACACTAAGACAGACCTTAAACAGGAAATTGGTCTTTGCCTTCCAAACTTTGTGAAACACTGATTACAAATGGTCAGATCCTTTAATCAAACATTTCGTAACTGTGCAGATCCAATACACCTCGAAGGCAAGCACGCACACATTGATCTTTTAAGCTATGGGATGTATAAATATAATACATAGTATTAGCAGTAGTTTCTTTATGACCACCACACTTGACAATACAGAAGTATTGAAGATTAAATGCTTTTGAATAGCAGATTGTAGTCAATGACTCTCACTGCTACAGAGTTCTTATTGGTGAATAAAATATCTTCAATTGTTAACATAAGACTAAACAAGGAGACAGGGGTCATTATCTTAAGTTTGTAGACAATGCAACCAGATAAAAGTCACATCTAAGACCCCAGGGGACACAACTGAGCAGTTGTCTGGCAATAACAAGGGTTGAAGAGCTGCTTCTTATCAATTTACAAACAACTTTCTTGGAGACTCTGCCAAGACTACACCAAGCCATGATATTTATTAATATTTATTAACCTTTTTTTTAGCTACCTTTCATGGCAATTCATTTAGGCCTATTCAATGATTCAAATGAAGTCAATTTTTTTTTTCTTTGTAGCAACAAAATAGATGTCATTGAAATCAATGTTCTTATAACCTGCCTGAGGGCTCACGACTGCACATTGTGCTTTTCCTTTGTGATATCACATAATGCTGACTTACCCCCATTCATGTTTTATCAAGCGTTTAAGTCACACTAAGACCAACTGAAAGGTGTGATTTTCTTTCCTTAAGAAGAAACACACACAAAAAAATAATACTGTTCAATAATACTGTATGCTATAATGAAAATCACATACTTCCTTCAAGAAAATTTGACTAGGCATTGATGTTCTTTACACTCTTTTAACATACTATGTCCTAGTGAACCAGACCACATTATTGGTGTTAAAATGTGCATGCCTTTGTTGAAGATAACAGAAAAATCATGTATCCACATTTACTTTGACAAACCCTCTTCTTCCATGTAAACATTTGATTCATTTACCACTCAGACAGATGCATGACATCACACACTCATCAATATTTCAGTTTCTCCTGTCAAATACACTGAATTTCACAATTTAGCTGCTTACTTTCATCAATACCGTCTCCGTCAAGTACTGAACCAGAAAGCTACAGCATTCATCAGAAGAATGTTATTTTTTTACCCTCTTCTGCCCCCCCCCTCTCCCATCTTCTCACTGGCAAAGTTTTTCCAACATCTAATAAGCAAGTCAGACAGTGGTTGCATACTACTGCTAGTACACTGACAAAATACCCACCACTTTAAAGTATTAGCACACTTGCAAGATTGATGGATTTTCAGGCTTTACAATGTCTTTATTAGAACAAGATTATGTCTGAGTAATTAAAGTGATTATTCAGTCTATGGTTGAGGGATTCCAACCTTTCAAATTCAATATTATGTCTGGGAGTAAAACTTAGAACAAGACAAAGCAAAAGGCATAACATGACTGACAGTCATTTTAAAGCATTTTGAGTAGATTTAATTTATTTTCCTTCAACAAAATTGCAAAACATGTTTGTTTCTCAAGAGATTAATAAAGAATTTTTGGAAAACATATTAAATGGCAAAAGTTGGACCCTCACATCGTGACAAACCTACAAATATTATCAACGTGAAAATCGAATATGTGTGGAAGAAAAAATGTTTAAGGGAAAGAGAACAAACTTAATGTAAACTACTCAACAATCACAGTGAGGAATCTGTCTGATAAGCATCCTTCCAATGTCATCTGATGAAATGGGTAGCTGCCAGAGTCAGACAAGATCTGACTATTATGTCTACTGATTGTCTATGTCTGAGCTTAGTCCTTGTGGTGACCATATAAAACAATATCATGGTATAGAAGGCAACTTGGTAATCTCAATACTGGCAATTTGATAAGGGATCTTTGGCCCTTCAATCAATGACCATGTCACACAAAATGTAAAGTGTAAATGCTGGTATCAACACCATTACAGCAGTACAACACATACATCTATACTGACATCAACATGAACACAGTAACTCTACACAAGGAAAGAGCTTAGAGAAAAGTTTTGTATTGGCAATTAAGGATCTGGGCTAGAAAAACCAAAGCTGGTCCAACTGTTTTATGAATACCATAAATAATATGCCTGATGATGAAATATGCTGAATGAAAGTACAGGAACAAGATGTCTTTGATTAAAGCATCAAGTGTTCCTTGTACAGTATTTACCATCATGAATACCTCTCCAAATTTATGAATTAAGCAGTAATATACAAATTTGAAGTCTAACAGACAAACTAATTAGCCATCCCTACAAATTTCAGTGAAAGCCAATTGCAATATGCAGGCAAGGACAAATGTTCTACACCCTACAGTCTTGCTCCCTTTCTTTTCTTTTTTTTCAACTGCCCTGCTGTAAAACATTTCTGCCAATGTATTTTCTTTGGAACCTTCAAGATTACAGAATGAAAACATCAACATAGTAAACATACAACTAATGTCATATCAAGAGTCCCAGAGTATTTCTAACTACCATCAACTCTTCCACCTTAACCTTGGGAACTTTCCTCCATATGGCATAGTATGACTGGTGCGAAGGGAAAAAGACTACATTCTGAGTTTCAATGACTGGCAAATGGATAGCTATACTGTCCAAAACTCAAGGTGCATTAATACTCATGGGCTGGAAGTTGACAAATGGGGTGTGAAGTGGGAGGGGAGGGGAATGCCTGAAAAACTGAGAATGTACCAGTAATAGGCTACTAAGTGGCCTATTTAATAAAGGTAAATTATATTTGACAAATAGCATGATAAATGCAAACTAACAACACAGAATAATTTTGTACTTATAGGCTTAACTCAATTATGGAAAAATACCTTGAACCAAAAAAAAAAAAAAGACCTATATAAAAAAATATATATAAATGGTATCACCCAGGCCAACGTGCTCTTCCTTACACTTTGACCAAACCATTCCTAAAAGATACAAAAAAAAAAAAAATGTACCAACAGACTGTTCAGATCCACACATGCCTTCCACATTACGGCACCTATCAAAAACACATTTTCACATTACTCACAGCTTCATGCCTGCATGAGTAATTGCCATGACAGGCAGGCCTTGTTATCTCCACCTACGGACTCCCTGTCATCAACACATATCACAGCTCCTACACATCATGGCTATTAAAGCTGCCTACCATACTGTAGTCCTGCTGTGGACTTGACCTCAGTTTACTTCAACTCCTGTATCTTCAGAATGGCATTACAACTGAGCTCATCCAATTAAACACATCAGCACTCTTGTGACCACATCATAAAACCTGCATGAACTATCCTCACCACAACAGAGGTTACTCCAGTCAAGATTCAGCCACCAAATAGCACTTTACTATTATTTCTACTATTTTTAAGGTGAAGGTTATCTACTGTAATATAAGGACCTTGAAATCAAGACAAGCCTCGTTGGTCAATGTCGACAAAGGAATCTCTTTTCTGCCATCAAATTAAATTAATTTACTGTATCTTGAGTTTATTGTACAACAGGCTGCACAAGTACTACATGTTCACACCTATTGTATAGTTCAGAGCAGGGGATATGATAATGCCAGCTTCATGAATGATCAGATAAGCAAAAGAGAGCCTAAAACCACAAGACAATCATTTCCCCTTTTCTTGTGGTCACTGCTCTAGAAGTAGCTAGGAGCAGCAAAGAGAGAAATTTGGCATTTTGGAACAGAGTTCCCTTACAGGCTAAGACAGCTCCAAGTCTCAGTTGGGAATGACTTAAAGGGACAATGCAGCCAAACACTATGATTTAAATTAGTATACCTCTGTCTTCAAATGTATCTGAATTAGTGAAAGACAAACTTTCTTAAATCATGACAATATTTTGTTATAAATTTATTTAATTTAAGCAGAATCCTGAATTTAGCAGAATTTAAAGACTAAGCTGATAGGCCTATTTCAAATTGAGGTTTCGTTAATTCCTTACTCCCTTTAAACAAGCTGCTTCAACATGCTAGAAAGAGGTGTACCTCAGTCTAGCAACTTCAGTGTGTTTTAAAAGAGATATAATTATTATTTGACTTCATGGAAAGGCCTCTACCCTCTCTGAAGAAGAATAAGGTGAAATATTCACTAACTGTCTATAATGCTAATGGTTTAAAACAGTGAATTAATATCAAATTGATATTATCAAGTACAGCTATTATATTATTCTATGAATGTTACAATTAAAGAAAAGGTCTTGGTCATCACTTTTTCATTGCAGATAATGTTTGATTCACATCTCAGAGTATACCATTAACATAACACAGAGGCAACTCACTAAGCTGTATCTCTGCATATGGAAACTGAAAGCCTTTTACCTTACAGAATTTTTTTAATGCAATGAAAATACATTACATACTATTGAAACCCTCCATTTCAGCAAACAGCATCAAATAAGACCTGACCCATGTATACACTTTAATATACAGTCAATGTTTGCAAACAGGCCATTCTCTAAGTGAGTAAAAAAGAATGACATGTTTTTTCTGAGAATATCAAGCCATAGTGGTCAAAAAAATATAGGAAGAGGTGGATGTATATAGTCCTACAAACATCCTCCTTTCCACCTCCAGTCATGATTGACAAATATTTTGCAATTTCAGGAAAGGTACAGTTGTCATTTCTGGTACCGTCACAACTTAAACCTCACAGTAATCATATAATATTCATCTGTCAAATTATTATTTCCACAACTGTGACATAATTTCCTGGGTGAACCTAGGACTGTCAATAATTTCCTGTTTTGTTTACAAGGTTGATGGCTTATCTACCAAACAATTCACAACTGTTAGTCTTCACATCTCCCACTCACCCCTCAAGCCAAATCATTTAACGCTTTGGATAAAAATTGTTTTCAGAGATATGTTGACAATATTCAAATGGCACCTTGTGACAGCCCTTTGGTGAAAACTGACATTCTGGCAATAAGCACCAACTTTCCTTTTCTTTACTAATTTCAAGCTAAAAACATCAGCATATCACAAATTATAATTCCAATTTGAAATCCCTTATACACAATATGAATATTGCAGACCTGTAATGCCTCAAACCTCAAGGGCGAGGCACTGTACTGCAAATGGCTGTCTGAAAACTCTTTCACATTTTGCGACTTTGGGAGTATAATTAGCTAGGGCAAAAAATGCACTACTTTTTATTCAACAATTGACTCGTACATAGCTGTAGGCTTTCATCTGATGTGTCAATCATGAAGATGTTCTGATTGAAGGATAACTAGTTTTATTGATGTAAATTTGCAAGTAGGGATTCTTTAATTCACAAATTTCCACCATTATCGTTTGCAGCGACACTGAGTTGAAAGCATGAGGAGTAACCAGCCTGGGTTGTCTTCTATTAATTGAGTTCGATGTTGCTAATGGTATGAAGAGATATCTGGTACATTGTATAAATGTAATATCATGCAGTGTTTGACATCTGTTGTGGAACATCCTTTAGAAATTTAACAATATGCACTTAACTAAAAATATACCCACTAAAACCTATGGCTCATACAGGCTTTCATAAAAACCAGAAAAAAAAGGTCTCACCAAGTTAACAAGATGCCACAACTAAAAACTCCCTCTTAGATATCCGAATAATTAATCTCCAGGGAAACAGAATGACAACAAAGCATGTCTGTAATGTCAGAAGCATTCACAATCTGCTCTAATATTTCCCATTTTTGGCTACTACTGCCCAGCCAGGTTGTTTCAAGCTTTTTGCAATACCTGTAGTTTGTTGATTCTGCGGGCCTTTCTGGTAGTCTATCATATGATAATGATGATACAGTACACAGAAATTATATTTTGCCAGATACTGAGAGCAATCATGTTAACATGTCAAACTAATAATAGCACATCCACCTGCAAGGGAAATGCTTTGTATCAATTTTTTCACCAAAAAGTATGCTATTCATGAAACTATACAGACAGTTATTCAATGAACTTTTCTGGATTATCTGAGGAGTTGCACACCTCCTTTAATCTATTTTCCTTTAGAATGGGTATAACCCCTATCTTTCCAGAGGCACTCAGGTCCTAAATTGACCTAAAAAGGAAAAAGTAGCTGTGTTGGAAATTTTGAGAAACTTTACTGGCAGAAATGACCTTTAACCCTACTATAGACTTCTCCTATCAACTCACCAGGTTTGCCCATCACTTACCTTGGAATAAACCTTGGCAGCTTGCCAAGCCCTCTCTAACTCTGTGCTAGAGGCAATGAAATTTGAGTGACACGTAAAAACAGCTATTGTGTTCAAGTAATTCAGGTTTAGAATGCACAGCAGCAGTAGAAGAGCACTTAATCTTACAACTAGACAGCACACTGCATATATCCCTTTAATAAGGAAGTTCCCAATGGGACCCTAGTGTGAACACCAAGGTCAAAGGCACTTCTCACATGAACTATGTTATTGTAAGGAATATTTCCAGACTTCAAGCAATTGATTTTCTGTTTGGCATCAAGCATTTCACAGACTCGGGTTGTAACCCTTCCTACCATATCTCCTGCACTGACATTTACAGGCTGTTTTGTGTTTCCAAAGAAAAACTTACGATTACCATCCTCTGTTGTTCTTCACAACAATACAGGAAAGCAAGGTCAAACATAAAAATGACCCTTCCAAATTTCCTGCTATTGACCTGATTACTAAACAAAAGGCATAAGATTATGGAGTAACCCCCCAACAGGCTAATTAAATTTGAGTAAAACCAACTATTTACCATGAAACAGACCATAATAGGTCTTTGAAGATTATTATAGGCATATATCCTTTTTGATCCATTTATTCTCCCAAACTATACTAAATCCACAACAACTTGGAATGGTTTCAAGTAGCTAGCCTACCTGAAAGTGAGAGAGGCTAATAACTGAATATCCATGAGGTCTGACTGCAGGTTTCATGAGGGGAAAATCGATGAAAAAATGGTCTCTGTCTGAAAAAATTTGATGTCAGGGCTGAAAAAAATGTTCATTTCCCAAATTCCCATCAAGCAAGCCAAATGCCCCATAACTAGTTTTACATATTCGCATGTGCAAAACGAGCCCAATGTCATTCCTGCAGCCCTTACATTCCTTTCCAAATACCAAAATTTCCCTGCAAGGAGATTCCCACATTCCTGATTTTTTCTACACTTGTTTGAGGGCCATCAGATTAAAATGCCATCAATCTGAGCAGGGACCCTAATACACAAGGTCCACTACACTGAAGGTTCACTGGACCCAAGATCCTGAATCCTACCCATAAATTCCCCATGCTTCTGATGTGTAATCTCAAATGTATCCAACTCTGATCCTAACTCTAGCTTTAACCCTAGTACAGTACCATGCATATATTTTCAGTCTGTAGCCATCTTTGATATACAGAACCTTTGGTCTAGCAGAACAACCTCTTCAGTGGCTATGGAGTGTGTGGCCTAAGTACTTTCTGTCAGGGGTTGCCACCAGCTGTTACATGGCAATTTTCACATGCTAAGAGAAGCTGTATGTAGAAAGATTACACTTGCCATTCCTTTGCTGATTTTACAGGCTTCTTTGCTTCCACCTTGCCAAGCAAGCCTGTGTCAATACAACATGTGAAGTATATCATACACTAACTTTTGAATATGACTAAGACCTGCTTGGTTCTACATGGGCATGCCTGTGTAGTGAATGCTATTTCCACATGCTCTAATACCGACTCTTTGGGATATGAATATTGAAGACACAAGCAGTAAGCCCACAACCCTTTAGAAAACATATATACTGAAGTTTAAAGCAGAGAGATGCAATGTCTCAACACAACTTGCCTTGCCCTTGAAAATATCCAATCTTTACACTAGTGATCAATCTAATGAGTTTTCAGACCATACATAGATCCTTTGACAATTTCCTGTGCCAATGCAGCTATGGAAGTACTTGAATTACTACCTTTGACTCCATGATGTAACCTACAGGTACTTCACATATGTTATAAGCTCATTGAAGTAATGATCATAGTCCCCCAACACAACATGTACATAGATAGCAACCTCAGGTAAAAGATTAACTGGTTCACAAACAAAAAGACTTAATCATTTTTCAACTCCACGATGACACATCCACTGCTCATATAGAGCTCACATGAACAGGGTTTGCGCTAGCAATTACGAAATTGCAAAATGACAAAAATAGGGAAATAACCCATATGGGTCATAATTTCCATGAATGCCACATTTCACACTTTGACAGTTGACATATAGGACTAAACAAACTGGTTTAATTTACAAGTCTGCCACGGTTT
>WURT03043203.1:0-14647 GCA_009936505.3 Holothuria glaberrima
ACTTAAGAATGTGACGTATAACTGAATATTCAAACATAACTACTTTCTTTCATTTTGTATTCCGTATCTCTTACATATATAAGACCAATCATGTTCCATGACCCGAGTTCCCATGGCCACCTCACATTTCAATCGACCTAGACATGCCTAATATGTGTGTGGAGTGTCATGTCAATACAATATTTTCTCTTGGGATTACAGAATAAACAGATTTTCACAATAGTTAACATTTGAGCTGTGATCTTCAAGCAAGTTCTGGAAGAATGCGAGGCACAAAGATTCAAACTGGGCTACCATTCCACCAAGTTTGAGTAAAATCGGTCTCTTCCTTTCACAGATATTCGTTAAAGAAAATGTTCACACACATGACACACGGACTCTTGACCACCCCCCCCCCCCTTAGTAATGCACTTCCGTTGTACCCCGAGTACCCAGCCATAAGTTAGCCATTGACACGTAACTTCCGATATTTAACCATTGACAAAGTAATTGTTGCTGTGGGAATTGACATTCTTGCATGTATATAGCTGACCTTGCAAAACAAACCCATTTAACCCATCTTCCTTACGGAGCGATGTCATAGACTAATGCAAAATGGCATAAGTAAGGGAAATGATGTTTAACTGTTTTACTAATCGAACACTTTTATGACTTTTCTTAACTTAATATTTACTTACAACTAATACATATAAGACTGTGCGTTGAACGAAGAAGTTAAAAAAAAATACCATCTTCATAATTTTAACAAAAACAACAAGAAGGCAAGCCACGGGGTCTTAAATATCGTCGCCCTCATATTCTTTACGTAACGTACCGTGTGGTAAATGAAATTTTCTAACATGGTAAGTGAATCACTGTTATACAACATCCTATCTCAATATACATTAAACATGGTAATTTGAGATAGTAAAGTGAGGGTGGAATAAATAAAGTGACTATGTGAGCCAGCCGCAAAACGAGAGTAAGTCAATTGAATTTCTGTGTAACAATCCCTCCCCGAATCATGCCTTCATTACAATCCATCGACGATCAAGCTTTGAAGTAATGGTATTCCAAAGAAATCTCCGCTTTCCCTCTAGACCAGCAGCAAGATTTGCCCATGGATTCCTGTTGAAAATCCCTTCCAGACCGTAGCTATAGGTCTTTAACTGCCACATAGGTTGCGATCAAATATAAAAAATTCCATTTTCTTTTAAGTCACCCTCCAACACATTGCATGGTTTTTGCCTTGGCCCTTTACTTTCGACCTTTTAGGCTGATCTTCTTTACGGCAAGAGACATGAACAACCACCGTGGGTCCCTTTTCTACAGGTTTAACTGATAAATGTTTTTATTAACTAGCAATTGTTCGATTCTATGAACGCAGAGCAAAACATCCTCTTGGAATGAGGTACGGACCTATAAGGAAAGACCCAGCGGGGCTATATTCCCTCGGTTCCTGGGTAAAAGGACAACAAGCTTAACTTTGAACAAGTACAATCAAATACTGGTGATCATTTTTGTTCATATCGTTTATTAATGATTTCCTTTTTGTTTCTTTGTTTGACAGTTTTATCGCCCAAACACTCCACACTCCAAAAGTTCCAAACGGCCAAAGACGAAGAGCAGAGAGGAGTTTTACGGTTTCTGTGGGAAATCAAATATACGGTGAAATATGACTGTACAATGTATACTATTACGGAACAAAGAAAAAATACAAAAAAGAGTATTCCTTAGGGAGGTTTTTAATTCACGCACTATCATTGAGAAGATATTATCACATAACCACTAAGATATAGAATGCTTCAGATCCATGAAAACAACTTTATATAAGCCGTGTGTCAAAGTAAGAGTTGTCAAAATTTACCTTGAGATATACAAGTGGTATGAAATTTGATGTCCTCTAACGACCTTTGACATCCAACGAAACCTATTGGGTTCTTTAACGCAGTGTAAGCTTTGTCACTTACCTCCCAGCTATGAGATTCATCAAAGCCTCTTTTAAGATATATGTTGACACGATTTTCGTCTGATCTCTAGTGACGTAACATGACCTTTGACCTCCACCGATAACTTTAGCTTCCTTTAACTCAATGTGAACAATCCAAATGGTAGGCTTCGTATGAGCTCTCCCAAAGTTACACTTCTTGAAATGTTGTGTTTTCACATTTTAACAGCTGATGACGTCGAATGACCTTTACTCTCCTTCAGAAGCACGAGTTTCAACTTGGGTCACCTACATGCTACCAAAGTGTTTTCTAGGTTTTTATAGTTTAATCTCGTTTGACCCCAAATGACAATTTAACCACTTCCAGTAATAATGTTCTTCTTAAACACAATGTGGAGCATCTATATGCTATATATGAGGTCTTTTAAGGTGATCATTTTTTCAATATCGTGTTTTTTCGAGGTCTAAAAGTAGACCTAAATTGTAGACTTGCAAGAAAATAAATTGTAGGGGTTGGAAAATGAATTTCATTCATTCAACACTTATATTCATAGCTTATTTCATTGCTGAGATATAAAATATTGAAATTTATTAACTTAATTTGAAACAATTTGACAAATAAGATATGACGTTATTCTTGCACACCTTACATTGCATGCTTTTGTTTCTTTTTGAAAGTAAAATGTCTATAAAAACTTGAACAATTACTGTTCCCTTGCACAGCATATTGTACGGAGTGGGCTTATATAGCCAAGTCACCCCATAACAGTAAGTCAGTGATCAAATTTCGGCACAAAGTGCAGTGGCGTTGGAAAAAAAGAAAAACAAAGACGGTGATTTGAGTGGTGTAAGAATAACATCACAAATTAATGCACAATTTATCATTTTGAATTGAGTAAATCAGCTTCAACATATTATACCTCAGCCCAAGAATGTCCTGTAAAGATGTTTGTTGGACCATTTGAAGACATTTTTCAAGCATTGTAACATTTAATTTTGAAGTTTTAAACTTTGGGTCCACTTTAACAATGGGACCGACACAGTATGGTTATTGAACTGAGAATGAGTTATCCACAGGCTCTCCAATAGCTCCATCAAAGTTACCCTCTACGAATTACCCCCCAAATGCGGTTTTAACCATTTGACCTCTACTAACCGGAGAATGATTTAAATTTGATCTCCACCAAAGTAAGTCATTTACTCCCTATGGGACATTCACAAGCAAAGTATGAGTCCCTCACTCTTACAATTCTTGAGGTATCGTGGTAACATTTAACATCTTCTTTTCGATGGTTTACCCTCCACGACCCCAGGTAACACTTGATTTCTACCAAAAACAATTGGTTTTTTGATTGACTGTAATGCACCCGCCTGCCAAGTGTGAAAAGTGTCCAGTATTTCTTACGTGGAGGTATCTTACTTACGAGGTCAGTTTTCACTTCTAGTGACTTCAAATTCTATTTGATTTCTTAAAAAGAAATAGCTTTTTTTCTTCTTAATATGACAATTTTTTTACCACCCAGGCTTTGAAAAGCATCTATCATTGTTTTTCCAATGTAAAAATGTTTACAAGCTAAGCGTCACAAACGCGCATAACACTACACACATCGGGGAGCAAGTAACGACTCCCTAGCCTGCACAAGTACTGCCGTGACTACCTCCCGTCTTTTAGCAAGGAATGAAACTAGTGCTGTCAATTGCTTCAAAGATATTACCGGCTTTTATTTTATTCATCTGTTTTCCTTTAAAGTCTTGTTCTGTAATTGCACCGACATTTTACAGTGTACCTTTGGAAAATCCCGAGAGTGCATTGAATTGTCAATTGTACAGCTTTTGAAGTAGACAGGAAATCCTGTTTCAGTGGAGAAACCAAATGGGAAGATGTACGGGGTGTTTTTTTTTAATACAAACAAATTGGCACAATTGTCACTGAAAAAGATATTTTTATACAGAGAGCAACAATTCTCTGTACTACTTGACTGCAGAAACAGCAGTTCAATAGGCAGGGAGTATTTCACAATGAAAATAGAACCCTTTCTGACATCACAATAATGAACAGATGTGAAAGAAAACTAACTTGTTATTACTTAAAAAGCTATGGTATCGATTTGTTCTGATAAAGTGTCATGTTCGTTCCACTATGGGCGTTAATCGGAACTGCAAAAGTGAAAAGGGTTGAAACTCAAACAGCATCCTGCTTTATGGTTCAAAGGTAGACTGAGGCAAATTTGTACGTTCTACTGTAAAAATTCCATAGCTTTATTTGGTATTGAGGGGTATTTTAATACTTTAAAACCCAAATATGTTGCCACGAAATGTTATACAGCACAAGCTATTTTCTTCGTTCGTCTTTGATGTGACGTATTAATTTTTCTCTGGTCCTCTCCCTTACTGCAGGCCGAGGGAATTTGTCAGCGTCACGCTTGAAAAGCTAATTCCCTTTTGCTCTCCAAATAGAAATACTTATGCAGCAATTCTGGTCTGTGAAATTTTGATGGATCAGATCTATTTTGTGAACATTCCAAAACGTCCGCTGTTTGTGCCAACCTGACGCAAAGGGCCCATCAACACGATGAAACATATATTTAAAATGTGCATGTGTATGACGATGCTCATAGGCAAATACGGTATATTATCTGGTGAACGGCTTACCGAACGAATTTGAACAACGTCCAACATGTATGGAGGAGCACATGGTAGCTATTTACCAATTGTTCCAACATTTCTAAGGCGATCTTCATGGACAAATATATGATGAATCAGACAACCCGTAAGTCTGATGTTGTCCCTGAATCATACTTAGTCAAAGAGCTTTTCGGTCCTAATATAGAGGGTTTTCGGAAGTGCGCCTAGGGCCAACACTCCTCATAGAACAAATAGTTGAGGATTTTGCCTAAAAACATACCAAACAATTTAAATATTTTCAAACTCGGGGGATGAATAATGCTGTACCCCCATCTTACCAACCTTCCAACAGCACTCAATATTCCACGCATTTTACGCACTTTGCTAGTTCACGCACTACCACTTTTCTCTCCTCCAACGATAATTTGCACATTGCAAATATTTCCCACTGCCAATATGCTGATTTCAACTCGACCCACTCACTACTCACTAGTGTGACCTGACTATATAGACACAAAGACAATCGAAAGAAGCAATATTGACAGCACCGTGCTATACGTTGAATGCTTTCGTTTCCTTTATTTTCTCCACTCCTTTTGAACAGTCTCCCTACTTTCATTTTGAATACTTCAAATTTTGCCAACTTACATTTAATATCCCCTGCAAAGGTTACTATGAAAGGTGTGTAAACTACGGCAATGTTGGAAACGCTCAGTTGCCGTATTGGAGCGAATGTTTTAGACTGTTAATGAGGGAATATGGAGGGTAACGGGGTGAGGATGGGGTGATTTCATTGCTAAAACAATTCATCTTTGATGGACCTATATCAAGACAAGGATATATCATGGGTTGGATTCCTTTATGTTGCAAGGTTTTTAATTCTGATTTCAATAATACAATTACCGTCATCTTGCTGCATGATACACTGCCTGTTGTAAATTTCGACACTGATGCTCTGCAAACCCTAATAACTTCCTTAACTTAAAAGTAATTTGAACAGGCCATCAAGGGGTATCACATTTCTGATATTTCCAAATGGAAAATTAATCCATAGGAAGCACTCCCTTTGTGACGTACCTATTCATGTCGGTTACGTTTTATTTATAAAACGATTCGACTTCCCTTACTATTCCAGTACTCTTGGAAATATTACTTAAGTGTGGTATAGGTCACAAACAGCAGTAAACACCAGGGCATCCTTCTTCGTCGTATAAGATTACAAAAAAACATTTTTGAAAAAAAGGCTTAACGATGGTATAACATACAGTGACTCCTTTTATCAGAGAAGAACAGCGATAATAAGACTGTTCACAGTGCAAAGGGTGTTGTAACCAGAAAGCCCAAAGACTTAGTGATTGAGCTAAAAGGGGGTGATTTGTTGCATTGAGGTTCATCCCTCAATTTTACACGTCTTGACTATATCATTTTAAGACGTTTTGAACCCCACCGAAAAGTAATAACAAAAAATGACACAAAAATGTGCCTCGTTAGAGATGCGTACACGGACTGTCTCCATGAGAAACGAAGCACCAATCCACTACGCCACGTAATAACCCGTTCAGTTATGCTTCTGAAAAAAAGAATTTTGTCTCCAAAACTTTATCTTTGGAATGGAGACAAAAGTTCAGCCCTCACTTTTTGTTGATCACAAACGTCCGAAACAATTTTGAGGTACGGCCCACTGTGTATTTAGTTTACGAAGTTTTCGTAGCTGCACATCTGCGGCCTCATATGACTTTCGACCACTAACAACTCAAAACAATCTCCCTCAATTAACATTAGGAAATCGAAGAAGTGGACTTACTAAAGCCCCCTTTAGGTCCTTGAAAGCTTTCCTTTGTGCACTACCCAACTCGACTGTGTTTGATCTGCCGTTTCTGTTTAAATGTGATTAGGGTGCAGCTACAGCTGTAATTTGGAATGTAGTCCCGATGATAATCAGTAAGGCCTAGGAATGACCTGACTTGAGTTTTAGTCTCCGGTCTCGGTGCCTTCTAAATTCTATCCAGAGTACTCTGTTTGGGACCCAACTTTCCTCCTGCAATCGTGTAACCTAAAAATTCTATTTTGGTCTAACCAATTTGCACATTTTTATGGTCGTGCAGTCAGTCCACTCTCTTAATTTCTTAAAAACTACTTCAAGTGACTTCGAATGTTCATTACATGTCTTGGTATGAAATAAAATATCATCCAAATAATTATGAACGTTTGGGACATCTCTAAAAATAGTACGCATTAACTTTGTAAACACTGTTGGTCCCTAGACGAGTCCAAATGGCATAGTTGTGGATTGCCACAAACTATCCGGCGTTGCAAAAGCAGTTTTCTCTTTAGCTGAGTGTGCCATGGGTACTTGCAATGATCCTTTAGTTAAGGCTATCCTACTGAAATAATTGTCTGCATATAATTTTGAAAATATATCCTCCTGTGTCTGCTAAGGTTCTGCTTCATACACAGTTATCTTGTTAAGATTTCGATAATCTACGCAAAACCTCTTTGAACCATCTGGCTTTGCCACCAGTACCACAGGAGAACCATAAAGTGAACTCGAAGGCTCGATTAAACCAAATTTTGTCATTTTCTCAGTCACAGCTTGTACAGTTTCTCTAGTTGCAAAGGGCAACGGATATGGTTTTGTTTTCATACTAGTTCACTACTAGTAACCTTAATATCACATTCAAGTATATTTGTTCGACCGAACACACCACACATCACACCAGAGAATTTGGTCAACAGACATTCAGCCTCATTCCTTTGACCTTCATTCAACTCTTCATTGATAACAACGTCTGTAGCGGTTTCAGTTTGATGTGTCTGAAGCTGCGGAGTTCAAAACAACTCTCTTGCTCTTCTGCCTCTGACATTGAAAGTACGGAAGCTCCGAAAGTTTTGGGACTTTCCCTTGTAATATAATCTTTCAATAAATTTGCATGGAAATTCTTTGGTTTCTCATTGACTTCTACCACATACGTGCTTCTCCTACCTTGTCAAGTACTGTAAATGACCCTTTCCAGTGCATTAACAGTTTATTTTGATCCGTAGGGAGCAGAATCAACACTAAATCACCTAGTATTAACTTTCGGTTCTTTGACCTTCTATTGTAATGTTTCCTGTATCTTTCTGAACACATTTGGTTTCTGCTTTAGCCCGAGCGCAGGTGCTCTCTGGTCTTTCTCGCAAATCTAGAACATATTGATACGTTGACCTAATTCCCGGGTCATCTACATGTGAGGTCCACATTTCCTTAAGAATAGCCACTGGACCTCTTACAGTCCTACCATAGAGGAGCTGAAATGGGGCAAAACCTGTGCTAGCCTGTGGAGCCTCTCGGTAAGCGAAAAGTAAAGGACCCACATATCTGTCCCAGTCGGTAGGTCTCTCCTCACACATGCGTTTAAGCATTCTTTTGAAAGTCCCATTGAATTTCTCGACTAACCCATTGCAGATTGGGTGGTATGGCGTTGTGGTGAGCTGCTCAGCGACAACAACCACTAACAACCTCCCTCATAAAATCTAAGGTAAATTGTTAGCCTCTGTCAGTCAAAATTTTAGACGGTACCCCGACTGGGGAAAATAAATCTATTAAGGCTTCAGCAACCCTGCCTGTCTCAATACTGGGTAGGACGATGGCTTCGGGATATCTGGTGATATAATCGACAAGCGTCAATGTATACCTATTCCCGTTCCTAGAAACTGTAGACACTGGTCCCGCAAAATCGACAGCCACTCTTTTGAAGGGCGTTTGAATCGAAGGCATACGTCCCAATGGGACCTTAGTTACCCTTCCTTTGTCTCAAGTTCCTGGACACACATCACATGATTTACAATAACAATAAATATCAGCCGTTACACCAGGCCAATAAAACTGAGACAAAGCCTTATCTGTAATCTTAGAAATACCTAAGTGACCTGACATAACCGAGTCGCGACCCCTTTCCATTACTTGTTCTCTGTATGCATTTGACACTACAAGTTGGTCCTAACCTTCCGACACCCTTCGGTACAAGATTTCTTTTTAAGAGAAATTCTGCAGTCTCGTTATTTTCAGTGAATGGTTTTTGAACCCCTAGTTGGCTCAATTTTTCAGATTCGATTCCTCCTTCTGAGCTTGTTTCAAATGCTCAGGTATAACATTTTCCATGGGCACACTCGCGAGCACTTGTAAAACATGAAACCATCCACAACCAGCCAAAACCAGCCAAAACCACCCACAATCATCCAAATCCATCCAAAACCAGCCAAAACCAGCCAAATCACCCACAATCATCCAAAACCAGCCAAAACCATCCAAAACCAACCAAAATCACAAAACCACTCAGAACCATCCAAAACCAGCCAAGTTGAAACCACCCAAAATCAACCCAAACCATCCAAAACCAGCCAAAACCACCCAAAACCGCCCAAAACCATTTAAAATTGTGCACTATGACATACTCATGTTTTCCACAATAGAAATTGATACTTATATATCTCAACACATTCGGTAACGCATGGTACATGTATGTACACGTACACAAGGAATATTCAAATGCATTTACATTCACATACGTTCAGCGTATATATGCGCGAATACTACACATGGCTTTGCACATGCACAGGACAGGTATCCACACAAACCCCTAGGCAAATGGAAGACGATTGCAAATGCGTTAAATTACGTGATTTCAGGCGTTAACCCCAACATGTAAATTAAATGAAAAATTAGGGCCCCTCTTTCTTGATGAAAAGAGATGATATAAAGTCTTACCAGAAACAAAACTCATTTGGAGGCTATATTTAACAGGCTATATTGAACAAAGACGGTAATGATTTCTTACTTTACGTCTATATATATGTGTTATGTGAGGATAAACATAACTCAGAAGCTCTCAAAATGTACCAGTCACTGTGTTTCCCAGCTTTTCATTACAAAAAAAGCTTCCATTTCCTTTACCAATACTTAGCAGGCCATGTTTTCATAGTTTTTCAGTATGAAAACAAATCTTTTTTTATGAACATAACCGAATACTTTGGCACTAAGGTAGCAAAGCCTGTTTTTTCATCATGGGTAATGAACTCTTTTTGCCGTTTTGAAAGCAACTCATTTGTGTTGAAGTCATCTTAAGTTAAATCACAGTCATAGGAGAACATTTTTCTATGCAGTGGTCGTGTTCGTGTCCTTCTAGTACTGGTAAAAAAATTCTTTGTATAACACCTGGATTTATCTGCACTAGTTTTTCTTTTAATTTACATGTGAGGTTTACGCCTGTATCATAAAGGAAATTTTGTTACATTACGTCCACCTTTTACAAAAATTTTGCTTCCACGTTTTTTAATGTAAGCATGTGCCTTTTTAATGAATCTGCTCATGAAAGCCTCAGGACTAGTCAAATTGTATTCCATATTTGCGTAATAACGCATTTGCAACCAACTGTCTTGGATGCGTACGCGTTTGTGCGTATACCTGTCTTGTGCATGTGTATAGCCATGTTTAGTATTCATGCATGCATACGCTGTTACTACGTATATGTGTGTATGTATGCATTTGAATGTTCCTAGTTTGTGTATGTGTACATACATGTACCATACGGTTGCGAATGTGTTGAACATTAGAAAAATCTGTCCCTTGAAAGTGGACGTCAAGACTTTGCCGATAGCCTCACGACTTGGCCGATTTTTTTACAATAGAGAACCGCAAACAACACAATATCCTTGGAATCTCTACCAGGTCTTCACAGCCCGACAAAAGACTGTGAGTTCAGATTTCCTTAGAAGTATAGGCGGTCATTGGACCATGTAATCTGCAAGAATGTGGTTTTTTGTCAGTTTTAAATTTAGGAAAGACCTCAAAGACAGAATAAGTTTGTCCAACATTCAAGGTAGCGAATTTTCTAATGTATATAACACTGATTTTCATTGTGGAAAACGTGAGTATGCCCGTGCGCAATTTTTGGTTTTGGGTGGTTTTGGCTGGTTCTGGATGGTTTTGGGTAGTTTATTCCTGGTTTTGGGTGGTTTCGGCTGATTTGGGTGATTTTGGCTGGTTTTGGATAGCTTTGAATGGTTTTGGGTGGTTCCGGCTGGTTTGGGTCGTTTTGGTCCTTTTATCTCAATCAGGATCAGGTCATTGGGACCTCTAACCCCTTCAATATTTCCAATAATAAAATCATAAACTGGATTTCTCATACAAAGTGCCTTAAGGGGCCATGTGAAAAAGGGGGTGTTCAAATCAATTTGTGCTTTGGACGTCTTTCTCACTTTGCCATCAATTAGCACACACAGTTGATCTACACCTGTCATCTGGTCATCAGAGATTAAAGCTCTCTCCACAATGACTCCCGAACACCCACTATCCCTCAAAACTGAAATCTTTTTCCCTCCAAGGTATCCCTCAACTACAGGCATGCGCTCTAAAACATTTTCCAGAATTTTCTCTGTCAGTGCACAAGGTTCCTTGCATGCCGCTCTAACAATAAGAACACCGTGCCCACATGCCAAATTAGGCCGGCATTCTCTTGTATTTATTTCACTAGAAATGTACTGGCAGTTTGACCAGCTTCTTTTGGGGTACTTCGATTCACACTAAATATCATTTCACTTGTGACATCAGACAAGGCTCTCGTTGTACCCGCTGAAATTTTTGTCTACAGTTACTTGCTTTGTGGCCTACTTTTCCACATACAAGAACTTTTGGGCCGATTCTCTTCTGTCCATTAGACTGAGGTTTGTTTCAGAATTATTCTGGCCCAAGTTATCGTCCTTTTTGACATTTGACCCCTCTTTTCTTGGGGATATTTCACACAATTTTCCAAATTTTGATCATGGGCTTCTAAATACTTATCTGCTAGTTCTGTTAATTTCTCCGACGACTTACAATCATGTTCACCAAAACAATTACAAATCTTTGTTTCAAATATTCAAAAATTGTTCTAACATGAGATCAATTAGATCTTGAAAGGTGATCTCTACCTTGCCCCATTCCAACCATCTATACAAATAATTTTGTAGCCTAGCCATAAATTGTATTGCTGTTTCACCTTTCTTTGGTTTCTCTTTCCTGAATTTAAGGCAAAACCCCAATTAAGTAAACTGAAATCTTTTCAGCAGGGCTTCCTTTAATGTGTCATAGTCTTTCAAGTCATTTGGCGAAAGCCTTGAATAAACCCTTAGACTTTCTCCCTTTAAGCATAAACTCAGGTTCAATGCCCCCTGATCTTCAGGCCAATCTTGTGCCGAAGGAAACCTTTCAAATCTTAGAATGTAGGCATCTTAGTCCTCCTTCTCGTTGGTGTGTGGCATTTTGGGTGAAGGCATTCTGATTTGATTGCCGTTACTTCGTGTTGAAACATTAGAGGAGATGAAATCATCATATCCTCCCGATTGATTTCTAAATTCCAGAAAGTCGATCTCTTTTCAAGTCTTACCCTTTCGAACTCCTTAATTCTTTCCCCCTTTCAAGTCTAGACTTTTCGGAGTCAAGTCCAGCAGGCTCTAATTCCTTTTTTTTTCCTGTTCATATTCTCTCTAGCTTTTCTTTTTGCAAAATTTGTTGCTGTTCTTTTACAAAGTCTAACAGATCTTCACCTTTTAAACCCATGTCACCGATTAACTCCTTTAACTTTTTACGTATTTCCCACAACATCAGGAAAAGTTTTCAAATACACAATTTGATCATTTATTTAAAACGTCAAAAATGAATTGATGTCAATATCAAATCCAAAACTCGTTAAAGCCCATTCACTTCTTTTCAAGTGAATATTTGACCTTTGCAGATACAGCCCTCCATTTATTTGTCACAACTGAGCCGAATGTCGCCCTTCCGTTGTGACCCCAGGTTGTTTTCCCCTTGCCAGTGAACTCTGACATAAAGTTTTATACATAAGGAAGGTCGGAAAATCTCAGCCGAGAAGATTTCTAAAGTTTCAACAATGATTCTTGATTATTTTTCTTTCTTTTTCAGATTAAAGATGATCAATGAAATTCAATTTACAGCATAGGAAGTTACCTTAGGTCCTCTGAGCCTAGTGTACCGGTGAATTAATTAACCCCACTTTAATCTTAATTGTAATCACTGAGGCGACGCGAAGGACCTTTCGTCTCCTTCCTCTTTCCTTCCTCTCGTCTCCTGATACGCTTGATACCCGACTCCTGGATTTCGCTGTTCTTATCCCGTCGTTGTCACCATGCAGCTCGGTCCGCCACCAGCAGAGCACGGTACTCGTGTCTTTGTCACCCAGATGACGAAGCCTCCTTTTAATAAAATTAAATTAGGCTCCCGTGACTACGTTTCACTGTCCAAAATACGGATCTTCCAATTCACGTGATCATAAAACCGCTCACCATCTCCTCGTTCGACAACAAATTAATTAATCAATATCTCCAATTATGTCAGAACAGATCTTTTCCATTGATTGCCAGAATGATATTCCCCAAATTCTATTTTCTCATGAGTTAATCTATTTGCTAAAAGACTGTTTCCGTTCGTCTCTTTGTCTGCAACATTTTTTACACGTTTCCACAAAAACCTTCCGGTACAGTTCCGCTGCAGGTGCGAGCTCCTGTCAATCATTTAAGACTCAACTCCCGGGTGGTGACGCTCTTCAAAATAAGTTGTCTCATCCGCGAAATATTTATCCTAAAAATCCTCAACTTCTATAGGTCAATTGCAATTTGGCGGTCGTGCATCACTCAAGATAACAGCATGGTAATTTAAGAGTAAAATCACCGGAGGATGGATACAATAATAAGGTACTAAAACCACTTTAAGATGTGACTTGCTTGGCATATAGAGCAGGATTTATGTAACCTGCTGTATAGTCTGGCACAACCCAGTGAATAATTGGACGCTTGGAAGATTTTGCACGACGTCACTGTTTTTCCTCTTCCATTTTCGTCCTGAGACTTTTGGACGATTTCTGTAAGAAAATCCCTGCTTTTGGGCGGTTTTATTGTCAAATGAGCTGACTGTTCCACTTTAAAATGGGGATTTCTACCTCTGTCAATTATCGCCGCGTACGGCTAAAGGACAAACTCAATATTTTTCGTAACATGAAGAAACCTTGAAGTTTTACGAACCTGCTCATTAATTTGATTCTGTTTTACAATGTAATAGTCCAGGCAATCATACTGGAATATAGAATTGTCCTTGACTTTTTTTAATATCAGGACTGTATTGGACGGTTTGGGATGAAACTGTCTAAATGCAGTACTTTTTGTCACATTTTTTACTAGGTACCCATGTCAACCTGCCAAGATGCTTTCATTTCTCAGAATTGCTTTTGTTCCCATATCTTGCATAAAACCCTCACAAGCAAAGGATCGAGGTTGTAAATTACCTAGGCATACGCCTCCGTAAAGTTACATGGAGCCTGCTCGTCGACCACTGAATCCTTAAACAAAACCAGTGTTACTCCTGCTGTAATAGAGCTGAGACCTTAACGCGTCCAAACTTTTCTCCAAATGAACGTTTCAAAAATGATGTAACTATTTAACTCCAAAATCAGAAGTTAATTCTAGCGAATTCCAACAGTTGGAAGAGAACGTAGACAGGTCCGTTAGGGTTTGGACAATGACGTAAAATTTTAAAAATACCCAGCAGCTTACGCATAGACTAGGTTGATATGTAACTGAATATACGTGCATGTATATTCACACAGCATGGGCTCACTCTACGTATACGACGTGCCATGCTTTCTTAGTCAAGGCTAGACCTAGTGAACAGATGGGCGCTGCATACCAGCTCGGTGTGTAGTGCAAATGTACATGATACAGAAGTGATATTTCGTTGCTACGGGAATTGAACCTTGGTGTACGTTTTAAGTCACAAGTTTCACGATAGCCGAGTGGCTTTGGTGGTCGCCTTGTATGCAAAAGACCCTGGGTTCAAGTCCTGGTTGTGACTTATTTTTCTCTGTGAATTTATTCCTTCGGTTCTTTTCCTTGTTTATTAGGGTTATGCCAATTAGGACGTCACTGGTTGGCATTGGTTGGCATAGAGCATGCGCAATATCACATGCGTGTATGTTAGGTGTTGCGCGTGAAACGCTTGTGCGATTGCACGCAGAATGTAGACGAATTGGAATCTACTTTGCATTGTGACGACAGTGTAAGCGCGCC
>WURT03043224.1:0-14647 GCA_009936505.3 Holothuria glaberrima
TATATATGGCTTAAGTTACAAATCTACTTCTTGTGACTAACCAACTCAACAATTTAGGTCAAATTTGGTGTCTTTTCGAATGCCAGTTCTGATGGGAAAACCATCACAGATTGCTCTTGGATGAAAAACCCACCTTTCTTTGACCCGGCCAGGGATTGAACCCAGAACCTCCCGGTTGCCAAGCTTCATCGCTTCAAATGCCACCGCCTTTATTTACTCGGCTACAGCACCAGTCAAAGACTTAATTAGAATTATTCCATATATGTGCTCTGTACGGGCCATGATGAGGGTGCGTTGGTAGGAAAGACCACCTTACTCTGAGGTACTTGAAATTAACCACTAGTGTTGAGGCCATGATTCTCAAATCCCAGCCAAGATGACCTGGGCAAGTACGGTAATCCGTGAAAGATGAACACCGCATACCACGTCATGTCCAC
The DNA here is from genome assembly GCA_009936505.3 of Holothuria glaberrima. Taxonomy (NCBI): domain Eukaryota; kingdom Metazoa; phylum Echinodermata; class Holothuroidea; order Aspidochirotida; family Holothuriidae; genus Holothuria; species Holothuria glaberrima. Next base: position 438 of record WURT03043224.1, read on the forward strand.
TAGGGACTTCTGACTCAAAGCTACGGGAATCAGAGCCAAAAAATTCAATTTAAGTATCAATGATCACCTACAATTTTGCAGTACCCCTAAGGAGCTGGGAGTAGGGAGCCCATGTCAATGTAGTCTTGGTCAAGACGTTATTACACTTTCCCCTAGGCCTAGATGGAAACAAAATCGACGGCGCTCTTTAAACTTGTCATTTGCGTGGAGATTTTGCTTCGGAAATAAACAGAGCTAAGAATTTCTGAACATCCTAGAGAGGGCGCACTTACGATAGTCGCGAACGCATGTACTAGGGTCTTGACCAAGACTAATGTCAATGACGAAAGCAGTATTGACTGATTCCAGTAGCCATGGTAGTTGAACCCAAATGACCAGATTGAGAGGTAGAGGATAAATAGCAAGACGTAAACCTATTTGTCACCTGAAAGTCCCTGCAGTTTGCCCACCGTAGCCAGTAACTGGCCACTGGCACGAGGGTTCAGTTTTTTCAAGAGGCTCTCTTTTTAAATTTTTGGAACTCCCTCCCTTTCTGAGGAGTCTACACCAGGTTAGACGGATACTTTCAGGTCAACGGTCGGTATATTTACTGTTTTGTAGCTAATTATCAAGGGGGTGGAGAGAACCATTTCGCATTATTCGGCATTTTCGCCCTCGTCAACATATCTCCGGAAAATGCTTTGGCTGTTGCGAGTTGGTGAAGGCGAACTGCCCGTCGTACCTCGAATTTTTAATCATATTGGCCAATAGTCAGTGGGGCTTGGTGAAGGTTCGTGGGCAGGAAAGGTACGGGAAGCCATTTAGGACTTTTACAGTCCCGTATAGAGAGCACGGCCAGTACGTGGACTGTGCGGTGTATATGGGCCTCAACACTTGTCCATTAGAGTGCTTTGCTCCCTATTACCCTTTTCGTATAGTATATACGTTCAATTAAATGTAGTTTGTCTTCAAGCTCTTAGACCCTCGTAACTGTAAGATGCTTATTGAATTGGATTTTCTTGCATTATCAATGAATATTGAGGAGAAAAATAAGCCATAGGCACACGAGGTGGAAGGGGCCTAAGCCCTCCCAAATTCGGGCAAAATAGTGGCTATTTTTAGGCCAAATGTGTTATTTTGTTTGTCAAAGTTGTGACATTTTATCTGCAAAAGATCTCATCAGCCACGGGTGTCAACATGCGGGGGACTGGAGTGTTCCCCAATCTCCCCCCCCCCACACACTTTAGAAAATGGAGGAGATTTTCCTCTACTTGTTTCCGGAATCCAAACGAACATAGACGACACGTGTTTGATTCCATAGCTTGCAATATAGCTGAGTCAATGAAATAAACTTGAAAATGGTAAAAAATAGCCTTTTAATAGATTAAAATCATGGAAAAATGCTTCAAATTACACCACAGATCATCCGGTCTCCAATATTTCCAGGGACCCCAATGAGCAGCCCCGGATCCCTCGCTTCTATGGTGTTGCTATTCGCACTTGAAATGGTTGCATTCAAGGTCACCCCGATCTCTCCCCACTTTTACCATTGCTAAATGCAGCCACGGAATCTTGAGAACATGGAAGTGGAAACCACAGAGAAGTGACGTCACGCTATTGTTTTTTTTACTCCTAGCTCCCATAATTCCATGGGTGCATTTAACAATAAGCGTAGGAAACAATATGAAAGTAGGGGGCGGAACAATTTTGGGACTGCACCTCGCCCTACAGTACCCTCTAGACCAAAACATACATATTTGATGGGAAATTTTTCGCCTTTTTATACCTGAAAGAGCAATTTAAAAAAATAAATAAAATGAACAAAAATAAAAGGAACATTTGTATGCCAAAACTCATGTTAAAAAATGAAACTGCACACTAAATAAAATAGAAATCTTTGTTTTTTGCCAACCATTGTACACTCAACAACTGCAGTACATCTGTGCCCTCTGGAAAGGAATATTGATAACATCTGGACGCCGGTATACTTGTTTATTACAGGCGGTAGGCCTATAATACATAATCTAGCATGCCATCCAAAGTGGAGGGCGAAAGAGGGCTTCCGCCCCCACCATCGAGAGTGGGGGCGGTCGCCCCTCTGCCCCCCTTTTCCTACGCCTATGTTAACGTCAGTCCTTTTGACAGTAGTCTGCTAGTCCCGCAGCTGGCTTACATAAAAATCTTCGGCACACCTTTTGACCTCCATTGTTTTCATACTGTCTTCACATCTTTTTAATTTACTCTGATATTTTAATGGCAGAAAAATTATTCATCTTGGACATGGCTTGCTGTAAGTCAACTTCCCTTTCCAAGAAAAAAAAAAGAACACCACTTCTTGTACTTCCATCCAAAAACATCTTTCTTGGCAATTCGTAGACACCAATTCTGTTATAGCGCCACCTACTAGATGTTAGTCGTTCACAAATTTTTTCAGGCTTAGAATAAAAAATTCAACATAAAAATGCAACTTCCCTAGCTAAGGCAAAATGGGTGCCTCCCTACTCATTGGAAAATAACAAGAGATGAAAGAAAAAGGAAAAGTTTGCAGGTAAATAAATTACACGGGCAAATTATTTGTATTTTAATTGCTTAATATTTGAGTAATTCTATAATATTTGATCCACCTTTTTGAATGGGAAATTCCATTTATCTCTGTCAGAAGCCTCATATTTATCTGGGAAACATTTCACCAGAACAAAGCAGAAATAGATTTCCATTTTTATATTCTATGAACAGATAATGGAGTACCAAATGTAGGCGATGTCTGTTCATAAGTATTCTTGAAATTGACATTGTGTAATGTAAACACTAGCATACCGCTGACAAAAAGTATCTACTGCCCTCTATTCAAAACTGCGTAATGACTATATTGAGGCTGACCAGAATCACCTGAATGAATATAAACTAAGCTGTTTTACCGTTGCAATTGCATACAATTTTGTATAAGAGACAACAGCGCCCTAATTTTAGAAGTGTTAAACAAAGGAGTGCAAGTTTTAAGTGGGCAGTGTAATTGGGAAGGACTGGTCTGGAACTAGATCTCCACCTGCGCGCTAAAATATACTCTGAGTGAAATTTGGCACAACAAATTAAACCATACTGCGAAGGCGCCATGGTCTCCACATAGAAACGTGATAAATATAAAAAGAACTGCCATGCCGTTTAACTTTCAAACTTCGGAGAAAACAAGAGAGGGTTACGACAAGCTTTACGAAACGTGCCACCACCTACCATGCCCTCTGGTGAAGAACTCCTTGACGTAGTTGGTAAATCCAAGAGGAAAAGAAGACAGTTTTTTATGCACTGCCAATACAAATCCTTTTCTTGCTCAAATGCAGGATTTAATCTATGGCTGAATTAAGTTTTTAAGTAGCAATATGCCAATATTGCACATCAATGTGACGTCAGAGCTTGGTCTTTCTGACCATTAATTGAAAGGCAAGGGCGGCTTAGAGTAAAAGGGGAAATGAATTTGGCTTCTCTAAAATGAAACAAGACGCACATTCTTTTGCATAATGTGTGAAAGGAAGCTGGCTCTATACCGAGTATCATGTTTCTTCTCCCCCTGTTTAATATTCACAGATGACACGTTATTTCCGGGAAATATTCACATAAGTGCTACTGAAAGTAAACTCGTGGCTTTTTCGGTAATTTTTAAGTCAATCTCAAACTGAGATCTATTTCCATGTATTTCGTGTGGTTGAAAGGCCCTATCTCCTTCAACAGTTTGCAGATAATTGGTAGATAATTTTAACCATTACGCTGAGGTTCCACCGACCTTTTCTGTCGTCAATCCTTTTGAAGGAAAGATTGCAGCAAAATTTTATTTTGATATGTGGCAGAGGAACTAAAGCTAAGCATTCTTGTGAATTTTCCTTCCATTTCTTAACGTGGTTATCAAGATATTAGAACTTAAAGTTAGTACATATGTTACCAAAAGTGAACTTGAAGCAAGCAGCCTACAGTGATGTCATCTCTTCTTATAGGAATGAAAGCAGTTTTCTATGGGCAAGGAAAAGATTAAAAACTTTTCATACCTGCCATGACAATACACACTACGAAAATGAGATATCGAACCAAAACAAATCTTGAGAAGTATAAATATGTCATAACATAATTATATTAATTTTATGAAATATTGTTATAAACGGCACCCCATATATGACGTCAATCAGCACAGTGTTGATTAATAATGGGACATAATATCCAGTGTGTTTCCTCCAAGCTGAGTTGGAAATGTGATAGCAGTGGCGTAACTCCTATGGGCTCGGACCGTGCTGAGCAGGGGGGGCCAGACCAAAAGGGGGCCCCCACTAAACTGATGCACAGAAAAAAAACCAGGCTTAGTAAATTCAAGGTCTAAGATTTGGGATTGTACTAGCAATATTCCTTGCTTCATGAATGAAAATGAGCATTGAGTTTTTTTTTTTTTTTTTGAAATATCAGCACTAAAGTATCAAAGTTTTCGAGCGCTCCTCGCGCATGCAGCCTCACCGCATGGCCGTGTTTCAATACCGTCTCAAACATATTTGCATTATTCAAAAGTGAGGGTTCTATACAATTTCGTCGATTGTTCTTGTGCATTGGAGTCATTATGGAGGAGAAGGGCATTGCAAGAATATAACGTAGTGGAAATCAGGGGACACCTCGCCTTTTAATTGACTGATGCATTTTGTTAGGAATTTAAAGTGTCTCAGTGCAAAGCCTGCAAGCAAATTTTGTTATGGGGACGATTTTCAATGCAAAATTTCGGCGCGTTTCGCGCGCATTCATCACAGTGCACACTCCATATCTTATAACTATTATTGGGGCATCAATGCATTATTGTAACCAAAACACTTTTCCGAAAAATATGTCCAACTCCGAAATATTCAGGGACCCCACATCAGTAGATAATCTTAGAGCAATGTTATGACATAAGTAGCATATACGGTAACATTCGCAGTATGCGTTATCGTTTCACATATTTTTATAACGAGTGTTATGCCACAGCCAAAATATCACTAAATAATGTTAATTTCCATGTATGTAATTAACTGAAAGATTTGCCTAAGATACCTGCATTTTGCATCTAAGCCACCTTATATTAACAAAATTTCTCAAAAATGCACAATTTACATCTACCTTCTGGCCAAATGTATCTAGGTTTGGCTTAAAGACAGATTTGCACCACCCAAGTATGACTTTTAATTGGGGGTAAGCAAAAGTCTCAGTTGGTGACTACTTTTTGATTGACATCAGAGTTTAAAAATTCAAAAGATGCAGAGCAGCTCATACTACACAGCATGCACAGAGAGTGTTTTGATTACACATCAGGGCTGTAGTCTAGTCCAACAAGCTCGAGTCCAAGTCCGAGTCCAAGTCCGTAAGTTCAAGTCCGAGTTCAAGTCTAAGTTCGTGGAGCTCGAGTCCAAGTCTAAGTCCGAGTCCAGTGTTCTCGAGTCCAAGTCCGAGTCCAAGTCCAAAAACTGTAAAACAATTTAGTATTTTCTGGTACTTAGCTTTGAAATCTTAATGCACTAAGCTCAATATTCTACTACAAACTGACCGAACAAATTAGATACACCACTTGCCAAACTGAATGAAATTATAGTAAAAAGCTGATCAAAATATGCTCTCTGCACAACTGTTTCATATATCCTTGGCTATAGCCCACAGGGACGGTACAGCAGGGACCGCGGAGACGGGGGGCTAGGGGGGTTTTAGCCCCCGCACTTTTTCTGCCGTTGGCATTTTGGGCCGCCTTATGATAAATGATAGGCTTTTATTTTCTTGAACATACAGGGCCGTGGTCTGCGGAGGACACAGGGAAAACTGCCCTCCTCCTTTAGAAAAAATACTGAAATGGTGAAAATGTTACAGTCCAAATTGTGATTTGAAGGCCCAAAAACGTCATAAACTTTGCATATAAGGGCTCCCTTTTCCCCAAAATTTTCCCTCCGTTGACGCTTTCTTATGTGATATTCTTTTCCTGAGTAATAACCCCTGTTCCTCCTACAAGATACACCGATTGAATACAACAGCATATACGTTGGTTAAAGATAAAAACGGCTATGATTAGCCTACCTTTATTATAAGCTAGACCCAATGAGCTTGTAAGTAAAGAAACTTTTAATTTTAAAGGGCACAAGCAGTTGCGGCAAACTTTTTTTGAAACAATAACTAAATTTCACAAATATCCGCTCATTTCACCTTAACAATCTTTAATATGTTAAAACATAAATATTACATGATCCGAAGGTAAACCAAGGAGTTACTCTGTACGTAAATTCCAAAACCCAGTGAGAAACATATTGTCTCATGATTCTCAATAGTCATTTATGAAAGATAGCATACCCGAGTACACAAATTAAAATTGGGGTTGCTGCGCTTTTTCCTTAAATTAAATATAATTTCTCTCCTTGAAATCTTAATCTGTGTGTAAAGGACGAAATCTTTAAGTAAAGAATGTATAGATGCAACTTTAAGGTGTAAAACGTGTTATTCCTCCCCTCCATGGGCATCTGGGTGACATTTCGACCAAACATCGATTTGCAAAGCCTGTACGCTACGGCCCCAGCGGTTCTCCTAGTGACGAATAACAGCGCTAGGGGAGACAGCAACTGCCATGTAGGAGTGTCATGCAGCAGCCGAAATTTCAGTACATAATTAAGATTCAGATCATGCAATCAGTCCAAAACTTTACCAAAGATAGCAATGATTTTGGATCTAGCAAAACTTAGACCAAGAAAAGTTCTCAAAGAGTAGAGGTGTTATACCTCTCCATTAGGCAACATCCCCTTCCATTACACCTTACCAAAACAGAAGAAAATTACTAAACAATGAGGATTCCAAAACATATAATTAATTCAACGCTTCACGAAACTTAATAACAATAGCACAATTTTGCACTTAAGCAAGGCCTTACATGCATCCTTCCCTAAACACCCTCTCCCAGGATGGCACCCCTGCATACCCAGGCGAAAAAAGAAAGGGTCCACCCGGGTGTTTTCTATCTGTAGGCACGCCACTTGAAGCTCTACTTATAGACAGTGTCACGAACTGCCCCCCCCCCCTCAGGATTACGCCTAGGCTACGGCCCTGACATATTGGGCCGTTTCGATACTTAGCCCCCTCACTTCAACATTGGCTACGCGGTCCCTGTCACAGCCTCATCTAACATACAGAATGGTTTCACCTCATCGTACCTCTTCCTGTTCATAAATATACACATGAGAAACAAGTATTCTGGATAATTATGTTCTTTTTATTTATTTTTTTTAAATTTAATTTTCCTGTGAAATCTTTAGCCAGTAAGAATAAAACAATTAGCAAAATACTTGATAAAATGGAATCAGAATCCAAGAATGTACTGGTTTTGACCAGATTTTACTTCTGATCTTACTGTAATATGTACAATACATAAAGTAAAATAAAATGAAAATTAAATATAATTATATCAAATAAAATAAAATAACAATAAAATAATAAATAAAATACAATAAAATAAAATAAAACAATAAATAAAGTAACATAAAATAAACTAGGGCAGCAGCGCTGCAGTCACTCAACCCCTTTGATTTATGGCCTGTCCAGTTTTAAATTAATTTTGAACGCAATTGTAGTTAAGTTGTACACAAACTCATGCTGGGCTGCCCCGCATGTGTAACGATGTTGACATAGCAACTAAATTTTGCAGCTGGACTATGTCAGAGATAAACCTTAGCTGAGTAGTTATAAAACACTATACCCATAGAAATCAGAGAGTAGGCATATAGTCTATAAATGTCACCGGTTTGTCCAGGGTAGTCACGGAGGCATATCCATAACACGTTGAACCCCACCCCCCCCCCAAAAAAAGAAAAAAATCACAAAAATGTTTATAGTTATGTTTATAGTGTTGTATTCACATGTATGCAATTGCTTCCTGATGCCCTTCAATACTCCCTAGGCTATCGCAGGTTGTGAAGATGCTGATAAGGAACTAAGCAATCTTATTAAAACTAAGATCTTTTTATGGTACAGCGGCAGGTATCAGGATTTTCTTACTCTCTTACCTACAGTACAGTAGGTCTACTGTAGCCTATATCAAGGAAATAAAGTCATAGTACAAATGATGTTGAGTGCTGATGCTTTTGGGTGGATAATATAATAAAAAAACGTGATGAAGAAAGCGGGCTGGACTTGATGGACTCGACTTCAAGTCCAAGCCAAAGTCCGAGTCCAGAGAGCCCGAGTCCAAGTCCAAGTCCAAGTACAGAGATCCCGAGTCCGACTCCAAGTCTGAGTCAAAAAAGTGGATTTAAGTCCGGACTCGAGTTCTCCAGTCCTGTTACACATTAGAGACTTTTATACTCACAGGATATGGCCTTAAGCAGTAAATTATGTGTGTGTCTGCACAAGTAGAAGCTAAAGACAATTAATTATTAGCGGGGCTCACCACCCAGTAAAAGTCATATTTGGGGTGATGCAAATACCTCTTTAAAGAACCATCTTCTAAAGTGCCCCAAATCGCCAATCTCTGGCGGCGCCACTGGACCTCCTCATAGGGGGCCCTTTGGGTCCAGGAGCCGGGGCCCCCAAGCTCATCGTTACGCCGCTGTGTCATAGCTTCATATAATGGTAATATCACAGACGGGGAGTAAATGCAGATTTAACCAGAATGCTTAGGGCAACTACGCCTCTTACAAGTCAAACCTAAATTTAAGTATGAATCTTTCTTCTAACCAAAACGATGTGGCAACTCTCTGTTCTAACTATGGTATACTCCTTTGGTTACTAAAGCCTGGACCCCTTACACAAGAATTCTGAATGTTTAAACTACTTTTTTAAATACATGAAGTAATGCATAATCTTAAAACTACCAAGCACAAATATTCAAAGCCTGAAGATCAAGTCTTTTGTTCAATATGTAGCCCCTAGGCCCTGAATCTGAAATTTAAAATCTCCTGTCTTTTACGTCAATATGCAACTCTAATGGCTGATGTAATTGTGAAATTAGGCTAAACATAAAAAGCCACACACCCGATAGTGACAAAAGGAAGGGGCCCAGATGGCTTTGTCTCTATATTATTGAAGGGCGGTTTGTGGCTTCATTTTTGATACTTTGGTATTCAAACTGTGGTCATTTTTACCGTCTGATATATAGCATGATAACACTCTTGAATGTGGATAAGTCTACATGTCTTAATGATAAAGGAGAGGGCTAATCAAATGAGAACTAGTTTTACATAACCTCAGGCAGTTACTAACAGCATTATTTCTGGAACGTTATTCCTTGTACTTTCTCTATGAGTAATGTGTTCATGCCTTGCCATTGTAAGGATTTTTCTTGAAGTAGGGCTGCCATTCGGGGTCTTCTCGAGCCTTGGGCTATTGCTTAACAGCTTGAATTAGGGAGTTGTCCTGACAACCCCCTTCTTGAATAAATTGCGTGTGACGCATTACCTTACGGGTGCCGACAGGGGTCTTTTAGTCCCATACAAAATCACCAATGTTGTCAACACTGTCAAGTGGTCTTCCCTTTCTTGCCAAAAAGTGGCTTCTCCGGAACAGCTCTCTCCTCGGACGCTAATGTTGTGACGGCCATGAATTCATAGCAGAGGGGAAGAGGGGTGACAATTACACCAGTAAGCAGTGAATGAGTAAAATAGATATAAAAAACTTGTTGAATGCATTTTCGCTTTGACTTATGTTTCAAGCAAGTTTTCATTACGAATGTGTTACACCTTAAAAACGAAACATGCAGGTGCAGGCCCGTGGTCAAAAGGGGGGGTAGGGGCGAAACACCCTAAAATAGAAAAGTTTTAATAAGAACAAAACTTGCTATTACCATAACATTTCATAACATGTCTCGCCCTCTGAAAATCAGTTCGCCTTTCTGAAAGATATCCCCACCCAAATCCCTTTCAGTGCTTTGTCTGGCCGGCTACAGCCTGATGATCTGCCATAAGTGATACCAGGCGTGTCACACCTTGAAGTAAGTTGCGTGCAGGGAGCCATTAACACCGAAGTGTTGGTTGAGCAGAGAAATTTCAGGGTTTATAAATGCACACTAAGGAGGAGCATAAGCTAACGCTGAATAGACCACAGTTTTTACCATCAAATGTGGCTTTAGTCATAAGAAAGACTACGGTAGGGAAATGGGGTGCAGCCCAACAAGATATTTCACAAGAAATTCAAGCATTATACCGGTATTGCAGTAAGCAACTAAAATGCAGTTAACTTATTTAAGGACAGGGGAGCCAGTGGTAATACCTAAACAATTCTCAGCCTCACCAAATAAGACCAAAGTTTTCATCTTGCCCTAGTTATATACGTTTTCACTCTCTGTCCCTGTCCTCGATGTGGTAAAATAAAGAGTGAAAAGATCTCACCAAAGCGTCACTCCACATAACGTGAAATTTTGGTAACCAGAGATCATGTGGATTTAGAGGTCCTCCTCCAAGAAAAGTTTGATATTTTAGACCCTTCTAAGCGATCTTTCTCATTAAAAAATTGAAGATGGCCAACATACACAAACTTTGTGATAAGGCTATGGGTAATGTCTAAATATGAAAATAGTGACCAGAATCATTTAATCTACAAATCAATGACCGAATTGCATTGTATTGCATTGTATTGTTGTGTACTCTTATTGCACACGCAAATCTGTCCGACAATGAGCAAACCTCTCGAATTACGTGCAACAAATACAAGCTGATAATGAAAGGACAATTACAAGCCATTGAGGAAGAAATTATCAACTTAACTGAATGCTAAATATGTGCATGTCAATGGGGAAAGGGATAGGATTTTTTTTCGTAAATGCCAACTGACCGAAAAGCGCACCCAAGAGGTTGGTGCGTTTGTGACCAAAAAAATTCGTGCCTCTTGATTTATGATTTAAAAGTATATAATGAAAAGGAACTGAAACTAAGTTATTACTGTGAAACTTAATCTTCACGATATAAGGTTCTCACTGAAATACATTCTCTCCTTTGTAGCTCACCAATAGGCCTACTTTGTTGGCTCAAACTTTCATATTATCAAATACACAAGCCCCGGAGGCTCTATCCCACTGCCGCAGGCGAAATTTTTCCCACTCGATATGGACAAATCTTGGCAATAGACCAATCAGCCTCTCCACGTCAGATCTAATTACAAATGGCAGTTTTTCTTCATATTTTTGTAATTCTGACTCCGGATTTTGAAAGTACATGCCAAGTACCCTAAAACACGTAATCCTAACCAACATTTATAACCCTAACCATTATTTTGAAACGATTTTCAAAATTCCTAAAAACTCAAAATGGACAAATCGAAATGAAAAAAAAAATTTAGTCTGCCGCAGTGCAAGCAAAACTTGTCTTTAATTAACATCTTTAACAAAGTTTGTTTTCTTATCTCAAGTGAATTGATATTTAATACCGAAACATAATTTCTCTCCCTTCAAGCGAAAACCTGAAACTAATCCTAAATGGAGCTGTGCGACCTCGGGGGCGTCTCAAAATATCGAGATCGTAGAGCCAAACTACTCCCAAATGTAGGCCTCACACCCCTAATAATTTCCCCATTGACTCACACTAAATTAGCTCTGTCCCTGCAGACTTGTCAAAGTTCACAGCTATTTTGAGCTACCTCTCACATGACAGCTGAGAAGTTTGCCAATCATGGCACTACAAAAGTTTTTATACCATGACCTTTTAGATTTTGAGCTAGAAGAAGTTGAAATTTTTATAGGGTACATCCACCCCTAGTTCTCTTCAACAAAACAGAAAATATCACTTTTTAATAAATTGAATTTTAAAAAGTCTAAATCACCTTCAATCCACCCCAAATTTTCAACATCCACACTTTGACATGTACTCTTTGAGATTCAGATTCATGGTAGTTTCATTGCCCACTGGGCGGGTTATCATGACAAAATTTGGTCTGAACCGGAGTTAAAAGTACTACTTTTTGACGTTGTATTTTTGACGCGGACGAATACTACTCTAGTGAGGGTGTGAGGCTTGTATGTCAGTACTGGAGGGGACACCAGAAATACTACAATCTCTCAGCCTTCAAAATTCCAGACCTCTATATCATGGGTGTCCCAAAAGAAATTATGAACCCGAAGGGACTTGCGAACATCAAAACTTGTTTTGGGTAATAACTACTATTGTCATCCTTTGTTCTAAAGTTTGACCTAATAGACTAATAATCGTAAGTGATATTTCCTGTCTGTACTATAAAAGTATTGTTACAATGTTAACACAGTCGCCCTAAACTTATTTTGAAACAATAGCTAAATCTCACAAAATTTTCTCTTATTTTTCTTCCAAGTATCTTTCATGATATTTCAGGACTTAAATATTTCATATTCAAATTAAACCACGGAGCTACTCTTTGTAAATTTCACCATTTAGTAAGAAAAACATTGTCACATGGTTCTCAAGAGCCATTCATGAAATAGGGTTGACTACTACACTAATCCAAATTGGCGTGACTGCATTTTCCCTTTAAATCTTATTTCCCTATAATTTGACCAGGCACTTTACAACATTCTTTACCTGAAACTGATAATATCGATCAGTCAAGAAAATGAGGCAAAGGTTCCCCAAATGTCACCCACGGTAACCGTTGAATTTAACTAAAACGTCTGACGTCACGTTGTTTATGACGTCATCCAATCGCATTACACCCGACATTACATGGCAAGCACACCAGTGAGCGAGAATGTTTGAATCAGGACTGACTCGCTGTATAAGATTTGATATAATAGTAATAAATGTTCTATGACGTCACTTTTATCTCTCGGATGTCGCAGAGCATGAATTTGCTGAAAAAAGACCACATGCAGTTAGTGACTTTGTTCAAGCAGGAAGCTGTGACAGCTTACTCCCTAGTATGTGCAGGGAGATGGGTCTCTCACAGCTCCCTATAGTCTGATTTCAAAGTTTAAAACCACTCGGAATTTGAATATCTGTAAGGGCTCTAATTTTTGCAATGGACCATGTCAGGCGGCATATCCCTAACACGTTTGTTTGGAAAGCCTTGGAACTATGAGCTGAGCAAATGTACCCCCTCCGGGGGCAAGACGAAACCATAAGTAGAGGGTTGTAAATTAGTATGTTCTCTTTTAGAAGGTAGTGAAAATGCACTCACTCCAATTTGGATTAGTGTATTAGTCTACCCAAATTCATGAGTGGGTCTTGAGAAACATGTGACGATATTTTTCTCTCTGAATTTTAAGATTAACTAGGAGTAACGCCTTATGGTTTACCTTGAATATGCAATATTTAAGTCTTGAAATATCACGAAAAATAATTGGAAGAGAAATAAGAAAAACTTTGTGTAATTTAGGTGTTATTTTAAAATAAGTTTAGGGCGACTGCTTTTGCCCTTTAATGTTAAAGGCAGATTTTCATTTGGACGAGGAGTTTGTCCTTTAATCGCCTAAACGAAATGCACACCACGAGTTAATTGTATCACGATTGGAGGGACGTTGTCTGGGGATGTGTTTCCATTTTTTGGTAAAGCTGACGATAGTTGGAGTAGAGGATTGCGACCTTCCGAATTTTCGACTTCCATTGGCTACTCGAATTTTTTAGGTTGGCGCTAAATTCCAATTGCCTACAGGTAAAATCACCAGTTTCTCGGGAGATTAAAGTCTTTCCGACCTTACCTGTAGTGTACGTTGTGTAGTTATTTTGCTGAACATAAATGTCGCTGAAGGCAGGGGCGTAGCGAAGGTTTAACCTTGGGGGGGGGGCAGAAGAGATTATGTTTTGCCGACGGTTCTGGTAATGCGTAGCGCGAAAACGAGAGCGAAGGGGAGCTCTAGCGGGTGTGGTCCAACTCTGAGGTTTTAGCATATTTCTGGGTGAAAAATTAAGTCTCAGGTCATAATGCACCATTAAATGCAAAGAGTGTCAATAATTTTAATGTATTAGGTCATTCCTCTCGTCATGCCACTATATTTAAAAGCGGTTGGGTCCAAGAAACCGCCTTAGGGCCACTGGTGGGGGTCCAGGGGGCGAACCCCCCGGAACCTCGAGGTTTTAGCATATTTCTGTGTGAAAACTTAAGCCTCAGGATAGGTATATTTTGGTTCATAATACATTATCCAATGCAAAGGTTCCTAATAATTTTAATGTGTTATGCTGTTCCTTCCGTCATGCCACTTTACTTCAGGAGCTGAACCTGCCGCCAGGAATTTGAACACTATGCGTTCAGCATTTGAACACTATGCGTTCAGCATTTGAACACTATGCGTTCAGCATTTGAAC
>WURT03043235.1:0-14647 GCA_009936505.3 Holothuria glaberrima
GGGGGGGGGGGTTGGGGGTTGGGGAGGTGGTTCACCCCCAACTGGCAAAAATGTGACTCTGACAGGGCAAAAATATGTATTTCGCAGGGCAAAAGTCTTAATAATTTTTGAGAGTTTGATAATAAGTTTCGAACTAAAACAAAACAATAGAAAAGAAGTAGACATAATTTTTATTACAATTGACTTATATGAGTTTCAAATAAGTACTTCTTTTTTGTGTAGGCTAATACCCAAAAATCGTGCTCTTCGAGCGCTTTGCAATGACACAGTTGTCAGAAAGATCTCATAGACAACATAAACATTGATACCGTCTTAAATTATTGGATTTCAGAAAGTCATCGATCATGGGAGTAATGAGGAGGTGTCCGGGGTTTGGACGAGCCCCCATTCCTAGCGGACCACCCCTTCACTTGAGCAACCCTCTACCTTGCGACTTCGCACCAGTTTGTACTGCTAGTGTATATATACTCTACTCTTATAACTCTAAGCAAAAAAAAAAAAAAAAAAATACCTACTCAACAAGCAAAACGAACAAGCAGCAAAATGCAAAATGTCGGCGATCATTGATGGCAGGTCTTTCTTTAAATATGTCCGACATAAAAGAGCAGTGAAAACAAATTAGTTGGAAACATCAGGTAAATCTTACAAGTTTACTCTTTTTTCGATTACGAATATCTTTTATGATTATTTATACAAAAACGCAAAATTAAAGGCAAACTAAGAACGGTAGTTTTCTGCATTAACCAAACAATCCAGTGTCAAAAACATTGTCACATGACTTTAATTGGGCCATTCATAAATTGGGACACCGGTATACGATAAGTTAAATCGGGTGACTGCATTTGCCCAAGTAGAAAAATTCAGAGGAGATAAGTTTGATGTATGATATGAATCTAACCAGTCGACCCTTGTTAACACACTAGTTCAGAACGCGCCTTTATTTCCACTTATGGCCCGACAGTCAGCCCAGTAGATCCCTTTTTTGCCACTTAATATAATGTCAACCAAAACCTTACAGCTAATTTATATGCCATCCGAGACTACGATCAGGCGTTACGAAGTGTTATCTGTTTCATATCAATGAAAGTAGAAATCTTAGGAGGCCTGAAATTTTGATGAGCTTTGCTCTTTAAATTTGTCTTGTATCACTTTCTTCAAGAGTCCCGTTCACACAACAAGGTGTCATAACCCCCACCACGTAAAATATAGACAATAACTTGCTTACGTAGTTTAAATTTACTGTGGAGGTCGAGAATTATTTAACCTGTTTACAAAGTTAACGCATCTGTTGCTTGTAACAGTCAGTAATGTCAGCTGATGCACGTTTCAAAGCAAGGTTTGACCGTTCTTAGTCGGGTCGGGAAGACAGGATACAAAGCGTTTTATCCTCGACAAAAGTGAACTGTACTGTCGGTTCATCTGTCCATTCCGTCTCAAGGATTTAAACTCCTCGCTGTGTGCTTTAGCTTTTGGAGAGACACTAAATCAGGTATATACCAACATTGAAAAAACTCTATAGTCTTTCATATGGAATAGTGTTTCAACCACGAAGTTTTGCTCCTAGACCTCGAATCTCCTTGTCACCCTTGGTGACATCCTTCCGCTCATCCTTTTTTATGCTTTGGTTTTCAGCAGCGTGTCGATGAGCTTTCCTGCTTCTGTCTTACAGTCTCTGAAACAGCACCTGCATTTATAACTGATAAAAATGATGAATACGGGTCTTGATTATCTTGAAAAGTCTCTAGAACCCCCGAACACTTTCATAATGGCTTCTTTATTTTCAAGAGTTTTCGAAAGAATACACCGAAAACCCTTGCAACTGGCACATCTCTATACCATTGTCACGTTGTTCTGTCCTCTGGCTGCATAGTTCCAAAATGCCGGCTGGCTCCATGGTTTAAAATTGTTCCAAAATTAGTCTAAGTTTCGGTGATCAGTTTTTTTTACAGAAACACAAGAACTCGTTAAAACGATGAGAACGCATTCTTCTATTTTTGCACGAATTATTTCAGTTCAAAAATAGAATGCCAAGCAATGTACAGTAAGGTATAAGCCTTAATTAGCAGTTCTGTCATTAGGGGAAGTTACCAATGATCCGTTTTGATGTTTTTGGGTCAAGTTCTTTTAAATAACCCTCATTCCAGTTTGAAGAGGTTCCACCTGTACATTACTTTATAAAAGACTGGTATTTCATCCTTATTAAATATTAAGAAAGTTAAAGTTACCACTTGAATACCTTATTTCATTGGTTTAAACTTATGTAATGCCACCAATGGTGGTGTGCCTTATTACAGGAACGTATTTCGTGCTCGGTGAATGTTGCAGGCATGTATGTGGCACACGCGTAACCTGGTTTTATCCGTGTCAAATGGGCACAGAGAATGTATACCCCAATGGTGACAGAAAAGATAAATTTGTTCAATGATTGTGTCAGTCAATAAAACCTGTAATTTGACTTGACCGTTGAAGGATTCATCGTTATGTAATTTATTACTGTTCCTAATCAATGCTATCGCATCGATCTCGGTAAGCAAGGTGGGAGCAGCCCCATTTTATATGCTTTCAGAGCTACTTCTTAATTCTAACCCGCAAAAGCTAAAGTTGTAGTTTTGAAAAAAAGCCCTTCCCACACCTTGCCCGTTGGATACTTGGTTTAAAATGCATGGCGCTTCGTCGGCAACCTTCTAAGAAAAATCTGATGATACATGTTTCAGAGTTGTGTATAGTTGAAGCGGGTCTTGAGCATTGTCCAAAAGGTTTTCAAATTTTAAGGTAGCAAAGGAGCAAGGGGAGACTGGTATGGGAAGGTATAACTTTGTACAAAATGGATAGGCTAGGGAAAAATGGGGGCAAAGGAATTTCCTTCATACAAGCTTCGGCCGCCCCCTTGACTGTTAGCTCTTGTTAAAAGTTTCAGTTGGCAGTACCAAGCAGAAAAAGTATAACTTCATCGAGAATATAAAGAATGGTGTTAGTTTGTTACACGAAAATTTTGTGCTCCTTTAATTAGTCGTTAGAAATGGAGAAAGAGCTCAAAATTATATAAGTTCAGCAGCGTATCCAGAACTATTCTGGCAGTGGGTGACGGTCGGGTATGGAGTGTGTTTGTAGGGGGGGGGGGGCTCAAATGAGTGGTCAGCTTGATCAGAGGTATTAATGAAACAAATACCTGAAACAAATTGTGAGGATAGCGACCTGTGTGGGATTTATTCAGGATTAAAAGGATATCTCCTCTGCCAACCTAAATTATTTTCAATCAGTTATTCAAACTGACTCGTGGGCCAATGGTTACAGTAAAACAATCCCAACGAAGCATATGTTTTACTGATATATTTAGTGTGTTATAAGATAAATATTTTCCTTTTGTTACTTACAGGCCCAAAAAATACTCCATCTCAACCTTGGCTCACCGCTGTTATTTTCAATTCCTGTCTTACAAAACAAAAGCTGTATAGAGAGTACTTGAAACGTCGTACTTCACAGAACTACAAACGTTTTCGTAATAGATTGTCAATAGTTGTTAAATATGCTAAAAGATTGTATTATAATGACTTATTTGAAAATTGTGACAAAGATATGAAGAAAACTTGGCGCTTTTTAAACACAATTCTTAACGGACAATCCACAGTTGAAAAAAATTGAAAAAATACGATATGGAGGCAGTGAGATTTCAAATCCCAGTGACATCAGTTATGCTTTTAACATGCACTTTCTTTACTACCATTGGCTCCGAAACCCAAAAGAAAATTTCCGAAGTTAGTTCTGTCAACTTGAAGTGTTTTCTAGGAGAACCTGTTAAAAATATCTCATTTCTGCACACAGTTACACACTGGCGTAGCCAGAATTTTTGATCAGAGGGACCAACTGCAGGGCCTGATCGCCGGCCAAAGGGAGGGGATCTAAGGGGAGGGGATCTAAGGGGAGGGGTGTCCCCATCGACTTCCAGAAATTTTTGAATATTTAAGTACCCTCAGATGCAATCTGGTACAACATTTAGCATCACTTGAAGTAAACTTTTTGTTCCATTACAAAAATAAATTGCTCTGCAAAGAATGGGGGGGGGGGGTGGGGCGTACGAACCCTGGATCCGACGATGAACTGTCATAAGAAAAAATTTGCTAAGCAAAACAAATGTTGTCAGTGCATTGGAGTAGTCGTGTAGTCAGGCGCTTTCCGAGGGATAGGCACTAGCCTATCCAAATTTTTCTGGGGGTGTTGGTGTAACTCAGCCTTAAGAAAATGTCAAACAAATTACCAAAAGTCTTTAGCCTTATAACTGAACGTGGCCAATAGTTTCAGTTCCAGAATATTGATAAAGCCATGGGTTGAGCACTGGCATATTCAGGATTAATAGTCGGGCCTATCTGCAATAAGACAAATTTTGCAATGCAAACAAAGACGCAATGGCATAGTCATACTTATTTAGCACGTGTACGGGGAATGGAGAGGTTAGTGGTATTTGGCAATACATTTAGGTGTACTTTTTCAGAATTCGATTGGGGGCCATGACGCCCTGTCCCCCTCTGGCTAAGCCAATGCAGTTTCATGTGATGAAATTTTCCGTAAAATTGTGTCGTTAAAAACCGCTTTGGCTGTTTACTATGGAAACTCATCGGTTGTAACTAAGCATGTTGCTAACTATATATGCAAGCGCTTGTGCCATATTTTAATCTATCGCTAAATCAGGTTATTTTCCGTCACGTATGAAAATTGCACGTGTCGTCCCTATCTTTATAGATGATGACAAAGAGCTTATCACAAAGTATAGGTCTATCTCAGTTATTCCTTGTTTTTCTAAAATATCGGAGAAACTAATGTTTAAAAGGTTATTCAGTTATTAATTGAAGCATAATATTTTTTACAGATATCAGTTCGGGTCTATCCCCAGTCGTTCAACTACTCATGTCTTGCTTCATTTTACTGATATGATAACCAATGCTTTTCAAGGATACAGTTTTTGCTTCTGGTACATTTCTCGATTTGTCTAAGACGTTTGATATCCTTCATCATAATATCTTATTCAGTAAACTTCATCAGCATGGAGTAAAAGACAGCTGTTCTAACAGGCAATCTGTTTCAATCAGCAATGTGAATTCTCAATACTGTGATATCAGTTGTGGTATGCCTCAAGGGTCTTTTCTGAGCCCATTGCTCTACATTATTTGTGTTAATGACCTACGTAGGGCTACTGATGAATTAGATATTTTTATAGTTATGCTGATGAAACTTAAATTTTCTACTTGAATTCTAACCTCAGTCACTTATTTGATGTCGTTCAGAAAGAAGGTATACAGGTGGTTTGCGTCAATAAGCTAATGTTAAGCACAGTAAATAAGCCGATAAATCCAACATTTAAATCTATTAATCTCTGCAATTCACAAATTGTACTTTCGAATGTTGCCAAGTTTCAGGGGGGGGGGGGTTAATTGATAAGCACGTCACTTGGAAAGATCACATACATCCAGTGACTAGGAATTTATATAAGATTATTGGAATTATCGGTCGTCTCTGCTCCACCTTACACCGAAGAAGAATTCTTGTCGCTTTTTATGATACTCTCGTCCTTCCATTTTTCACCGATTGTAACATCATGTGGTGTTCTACTTACCCGTCTAAATTACTGCCACTATTCATCCTGCAAAAAGAGTTATTCGTTATATTTTCAATACTAATTACTTGCATGACACTCCTACTCTCTTTTAAAAAAAAATTGTCTATTTACGATATTAGTCGCTATTAATGTGATATTTTATGTACATTTTTTTTTAAGTTTAAAGACGTATTCAGTGCTTACTTTCGGATGTGTCACAAAGTTAGTTCTTATCAAATCCGATCCACACACCTTTACTACATCTCTTTTTAGACTTCAGTCCTCTGTCCACTGTGTCCGTTATGCCGCCCTTATGTTTGGAACTCCCTTACTAGCAATATAATCAATTGCAGGTGTTCTTCCTCCTACAACCTTAAAAGTAGATTAA
This sequence comes from Holothuria glaberrima, assembly GCA_009936505.3. Classification (NCBI taxonomy): domain Eukaryota; kingdom Metazoa; phylum Echinodermata; class Holothuroidea; order Aspidochirotida; family Holothuriidae; genus Holothuria; species Holothuria glaberrima. The sequence goes on from WURT03043235.1 coordinate 5,979, forward strand.
AAGGTTTCCCTCGTCAAGTCTCCCGTTATAATGGCTTTACGTCAAGAAGCTCTTGTTTCTTGTTGATGGCAAAGTTTAGTGTCTTTCATTGTTTCTCTTGTTATTGTTACTGTTGTCTGTAATCTATTAAGTTGCGCTTTCTATGTTTAAGGTGGTATCCACGCTCATAAGCTTTGCTAAGTTTCTTGTGGATAGCCCTTTTTCTTGTATTTGTATGTATATGTATATTGGAAACTGTTTATATCACATGACAGAAATAAAAGTTGTTGGAACTGGAACCGAATGATTGGAAGTATTTATTGCTCTTGATTTTTTTTCCCGTTGCCTATAGGAGGCGCCCTTTGCGCCCTTAATGACTTATATCCGTCTCGGTAAGATAAAAAGAGCGAGAGGAGAGTGCATGTAGATAAATTGATGCTGGAACAGCTTACCAAAAGTGTTTTTTGAAATTTCGATGAACTCTTCTACTTCCGCTTGTCGTGTTTAAGGTATATGTGACGTATTTCTAATGCCCCTAAACCACTGTTTACTTCCTAATTCAAACAGATTAGGGAAATTCTCTACCCATCTTTCCCATGTAAATAATGGATCTGCATTAGATAAGTTATAGAGTTGCAACAAGTTATTCCACTTGCGTGAAATCACTTCGGACACTTTTTTAACATTACTTCTTACGACTCCATTAGGTCTCTGTATGATTTCAGTGGCGACTAAAACCTTCAATGTAATGCAATTCGAAACAGTCAGCTAGGTAATGACTTAAAGTCTTTAATCATGTAAGACACGAAACATTACATCTCTTCAAATACTACTCAATCATTCGATCAAAATAAAGTCTTAACCTTTACAAGTATGTAACTTACAATGTAAAGTATTTTATCAGGAATGCTAAGGTGCCGGCAAAGCTAGTTTAAGAAGTTCTCTTCCGGTTTTATTTAACTTCTGTCTACTTGAACTTAATTTGGCTAAATACTGAAGTTTTTTTTTATATGACATCGCATCATATTCCTGGTTAAATTGAGGATACAGTAATACGTTAATTTTATTGGATGGGGAAAACACGAAGTTAACTACAACGCCAAAAGCAATTCAAATGTGTGGAAATCGTACGTAGCGTCGCATTTATCATACCCATTGCTTCAGAGAGGGAAATCTGTATATCATCCAGCTATTATTGTACACCAGAATCGTCGTAGGAGTAAATTCACCTTTGGCGATGCTCTTTGAATCCTTCAGTATATTTTAAGGTAGTAGCAAATTTATCACATTTAAGCAGTGCAAAGTACAAAGTACGAGTCTACTTATTCAATCCCCACAATTGCAACCCTTGTGCCAGCTTTGTTATTCCCGAAGAGGATCTGTTGAGATTTGTGAAGTGTCTAAGTGTAAATTTTCGGAGCCCCAAAAATTCTTCTAAATATTTCATTTTTAGGTAGTCATATTTCACAAGGTACTTCAGGGCGTACAAAATACAAGTGGTTGTGCAGGAATTTGTAAATATGTGTTTTATGGTAATAAACTCACTGAATGGGCATGTCAGGATAATAAAACCTTGCGAGCAGTTGAATAGGGTGTTCTTTTTCCAGAGAGTATTATTATACGTAAGTAGTTCGAGATGCCCTTTATACATAATGAGTTCTACGTCATATTCGTATGAACCTCGTGAGGGGGGACGGGTCTTGAGGCTCAAGGGCTACTGCCGTATCCTCTTGCAGGTCCGGAGTCAGAATTTTCCAACTGGTTCGATAAACCCCTTTTTACATAACGTCATATTTTGATTACGTGGACATGTTAAGGTTACATGTGGAAACTATATATGTTTTGTACACTACATCACGGCAATATACTACAGCTGTGCTCCTGTGGCGCTTCTGCCTGACATCATCTAATTTAGTCACTGTGGAAACTCATCCACACCTGCTACTCGCTTATTTCCCCAACTTGTGGGTTTCTTGCGTTGTTATTACAATGAAATGTGAGGTAGACGAAATGGGTCTACAGGTATTGTCTCACCATCTGCGGGATCACCAGAAGAGTTTATCGTTGGTTGGTGCCACATTTATTCGTAGTGATGTGATAAGCCCATCCCAGATAGCTCCATCGGCAAGAAGTGTGCATAACCGCTCGAAGCGGGTTAAAGTCTTTGCATTTGCTCGTTGAAAACTTCCTCTTACAGAGGCGGAAAAAGCGGGAACTTTAAGAAGTTCGAGTGGGAAGCCCTGGGAAATATCCTAAAACGAAAATTCATGACACCATCTCAGGGGAGCACTACCACCAGCTGGCACGTAGCATATAGAGGAACTTTCTACAAAACTCCCTTTTAGGTTACCAGACTGGCATTTCCATGTCTGGCAACTTTCGTGGTAACATGGTTTATTTATAGGGTTCCTTGTGTTACAAATTTAAAACGACCCCACTATAAAATCTCCAAAAAATTTGGAAAGAAATGACCCCTTTTCGACTCCGTAAGGAGTGCTCTTTGCAAGGTATGGATTCATGGGGTCTCATTATCGGCTCTTGATGGGTCTTATGTGTAATACATCCATGGGGGTCCTGGCACGAAACACAAGAAAATTCTGGGTTGACTGCACAATATGAACACAATCAAGACTGCTTGAAGAACGAGAATAAGGGGACCACTATTTTAGGGCCGGCAGGACGGAGTGAGCGAGAAGGAATTAGGAATAATAGGCATGTTTTAGGATACTTTTTTATTGTAACCCTTTAACCATCTGCAGCACTGTAAACGCAAATTAGTCAAAATGGTGTCTGAATCGACTAACCATGTTAGTCACGATATTTTGACTAGTTTCTGACTAATTTTACGATAGTGGACTAACAGTTGTTGGTCAAAAATTAGTCAAAAATTAGTCAACGAGGCCAAAAATTGGTAAGAAACTAAGTCAATTGATCAAAAATTAGTCAATTGTTACTGACTAATGTGATTAGTTGATTCAGACACCGTTTTGATGAATTTTGTTTACAGTGTACCAATAACGGGTGCTGGTAAAGATCACCACAGAAATGTTTGAAAAGATGGAACGAGAAATTTTATACTTCACTCCTTGCCACGAATTTATCTTTATCTTACTATTGCATTGATACATGGCGCCATTCTGTTGCTAGGCACCACTATTGGATGTTGAAGATGTTCTTCTAGCTTTCGGAAAAGCTTTTCCAGGCCTTTTTCATCAGATACAAATACGAATGATGAATGCGCGGGAGGTGCGCAGAAATTTTGCATTGAAAAACACTCATCGCTACATTTTGCACGCAGGCTATCCACTGAGAACTTTTAATTTCCTAGCGAAATATGTCTACCATGAAGACGATTCTGAAGTATTACTGCGATGTAATCCTTTAAAGCTTTCCATAATCATGAAATATGTCTCCTCGAAAGTGGATCACTGTGTAATTCCTTAGTAATCATGAATTTACTTTCAAAACATTAAGCCTACTTTTAAAAACCTTTCCTTTAAAAAATGCGAATACAATTTAGAAGGTGTTGGATATAAACATAGCAATGAGGTTTAAAGCACGCGAAAAGATTGGTAGCTCTGAAAAACAAATCTGCAATCATCGAAAGCAAACAGATCTTCCCTCGTGTCTGCTAACCACTATCGGGAAAGATATGCAGTGCATTGCATCCAATGAAATGGTCACATTCCATATCAATATGTTGGCCTGGCCGGGTACCGAAAGATAAGTACAAGAAAACTGGTTAGAGCAGATGCTTCTACTGTCACTTTTAGCCAAAAGTGAAAAAAGTGCCCTTAAACAACTGCTTACTTCCCACTTCCATCACGGATTAGGGCAATTCCCTAGGTCTTCCTATGTACGTAATAGATCTGCATTAGAAACGTTGTCATAGATTTGCAACAAGATACTCCATTGCGTGAACTCACGTCAGACACATTTTTGATGTTACTTCTTACGACGCAGTTACGCTTGTTACGCTTGTATGATTCCAATGACGACTAAAATCCTCAATGTAACACAATTCAAAACATTCAGCTACGGTAGTGGTAGCTGTACTAAATCCTCAATCATACAAGACAAGAAACACATTACATCTCTCCAAATACTACTTAATCTGTCGATCAAAATAAGTTCTGAAACTTACAATAAGTATAAGTATGAAACTTACAATATAAAGTATGTGATCAGGAAGGCAAAGGTGCTTAGCCAACTATCTCCACACCGTAACAACGATGAAAACATTGTGGGATGAGGGCCGGGTATTAGGCCCTCTGGAGTTTGGTTGAGAGAAAAAACTGTTCTCAGTAATGAAACTGCAGGCTGGGCCAAAATGTATGGGGTGGGGTTGGAAGCTATTCGAAAGTGACACTCTCCCCCCATTTAATTATATCCATATGACATCAACGTGTTATTTGGAACCGATATAAAGTATTTCAGTACTGTGTAACCCATCGTCTGATAGTGTTTCCTTTTGAGTATTTCTAGTGTTACTACATATAAAAATGAAAACGTAGTGTTATGAATTATTCTTGACAAGTTTAACATTCTGCGGCTAAACTGGACGATAGTAGTCTACTTGTGTAAAAATAAAGTACTGGTGACTCAAGGTGGTATCCAGGGGTGACTACGTGTTCCTTTGAGCCCTGAATGCTCACGAAGAGTATATCAGGTGAAGAAAGTTTCAGCTCGACGATGAATTTTTACGTAAAGGTTGGAATTTGCCATAAATCAACTAATTTTTATCTTTAAGCAGAAATTCAATAGCTTAATTTTTTTTTTTAATAATGATAATAAAAAGTCACAAAATCAGTATTTGGGGTTGTATATATCGGTGAAAAAGTGATACAGTTTGATTTGAGCTAAAAACCAGGGGCGGATAATCAATACGATGTATATCTGAATGAATATGTATGGGCATTCATCATTTTATGTACAAGTGCCATATATTTTTATGTATGTGTGTGATGGAAAACAACCTTTCTAAAATCAACCGACTATTGCAAAGGTTTCTCCCACACGTAGATGTGAGCAAAAATCTTCACAATCAACAACAACCTATAAGGAGCATATCTTGCCATCTCAAACAGTCAACACCATGATGGTAGGTAACGATCGAGAACTAACCAAAGCAGACATTGGGCTGCTTTATTTTGAGATACTTTGTACATAAGCGTTTAATCCCCTTTTCTATTGAAAGCCTCGAAATCAATTCTAAAAGGAGAGCAGTAAAATCACATTGTAATTCAGATTTAGATATTGTATCTACTTTCTTCAGTTACCGGCCGGGCAGTCGCTCAGTACTCGTTGAGTAGGAGAGTGCACGGAGAGCAGCGAAACTTACGATTATTTCATAGGTATCACGTGTAGAGCATTATATGTGGCCAGAGACATTATACTTACAAATGTAATATATGCATCTTTACGACTTTACACCCAAATATTACTATAAATAAATACAACTTCAGCACCTACGGAGATGACGTGGTATAACTAAAAGTCAAATCTGGAACACCACAGAAGGAGATAAGCCTACAAACATCATGTTTCGGGCTACCCTTCCCAAAATTCCTACCCGGACAATCCCCTTCCCAAGAACAACTTCCCTAGGACAATTCCCAACCCAGACGATTTCCGTCAAGACAACACCATATTTTCTAGGGAAGTTCTCTATGGGGTAATTGCCATGGGAGGGAACTTTTCGTGTGGGAATCGTCCGTGGTAGGAATCGTCTTGGTGACAATTGTCCGGAGGGTAGCTAGGGAGGGTAGCTAGGAAGGGTATGTAGGGAGGGTAGCTAGGGAGGGTAGCTAGGGAGGGTAGCCAGGGAGGGTAGCTAGGGAGGGTAGCTAGAGAGAGGGTATTGTCCGGTCACGGCAAGCATTTATACCATGTTACCTTTCTTTTTGCAATAGAATATTTAGACGTACGTTACTTTTTGTGAAGGATTCTAGAAATGAGAACGAACTTAATGCAAAACCATTCAAATACAGAATGTGAATGGTTTCTTACGATCGTTACTTCAAGTACATTCATAAGACACCTGCGTGCAGAGTACGAAACGAATTATTGAATTACGTGCAATCAGGGAGGTGGTATTACGATCCCTAGCCTTCGCTCTGTATTAATCCATATTAATGAGACTTGAATTAGTGATCGTAAGCTGACCCGTCCTATATGTCAACCTGCCAGCCAATATATTGAATCAGTAATTCGCGGTTCACTATGGGTTGCACTCGTTTGCTGAAACAATGGGTCACAACATACGAACATTAACTTGAAGGGGAACATGTAGACTGTGCCATCACAGTGCTTCTACACTCTAAATTCATTTTTCCTGAAATGGAAGCTAAACTTTCCTGAAATCGGCTTTGGTATTTCCTGAAATTTTCAAAAACGCTTCTTTTATGTTAACTTACTTAAATGGCTGATCCAGGATTTCACCCTGTCAAGCAATAAGTTATTTCCATACGCCATACGCCATTTCCAGATTTCCCGAAATTACCCGAAATTATCCCCTTTCCTGAAAATATCCCGAAGAGCTCCCAGATTTCCCAAATTTCGGGTAATTTCTGTAAGAGTGGAAACACCGTGCCATGACGTTAGTGTCAGGTATTATTATATGAATTTAGAGACACACACTGGCAAAGCTAGTTAAAGAAGTTTTCTTCCGATTTTGTTTTTGACTGATTTAACTTGAACTTTGATTTAGTAATGAAGATAGTTTCTCATGGTATCGCATCGTATATCAGGTAAAGTTGAAGATAGAATAACACGTTACTTTTTGGATGGGTAAATTGGAAAGCAATTACAGTGCCACTATCCCATTGCGCAGAACATTTACGTCAACTTTATAATAGTACAGTCCAGATATCATTTGACCCTGAACAAATTGCTCCAAAACGTTTTTTGATGGTTTCTGGTTCTCTGAGTCATGCTTTTTAACATACTAAAAGTTGACCCCCGATGGGTTCCCGGAAAGGGGTAAAATTTTGGAAATTCAATATGGCCGCCATATGAAATTTCAGTGTACACAAAACTTTTTTCTGCTTCATTTTAGACCACATAAATGTATTAACAATAGATACAAATATGTCCATTGTCAACCTAAAGGACAGGTTCTCATGTCAGTGGGGGTCTCTGTGACGTACAATGACGTTTATGACGTCATTCCACCATTAGCCTCACTGTGAGATAAAGAGTAACAGGCCGTTGGCCAAAGGCCCCTCACGGGTACGCCCCACAATTCTCCGACCCAATATTTTTTGGAAACCTTAGGGTCCCCTGAACACAAAATCAAGTGGTAGTAGTAAAAATATTGGGTCTCACTCCTTAAAAATGGCTGCCAAAAACAAAATGGAGGCAAAAATATGAATAATTTGTATAAAATAATAATAAAGGAAATATAATTAAAAAAAATATTTTTGAGGCTTCGACTCTTCATATTTTGTCATATTTTATGAGAATATTTTTAAAATTAATTTTTGGGACTGTATTGGCGAGATTCAGGTTAACCAAGATGGCGGAAAAACAAAATGGCCTTCAAAGTAAATGAAATATTTCCAAAAATTGTGTAAAAAGATTTCAAATTTCCCACAATCCCCCATCATAATACCATAATGATGTTAATTTTTGTTGACTGAACTGTTCAGTCCTTGGCACAAGAGTACTTGACAGCCATTATGGTGGAAAAACACCAAAGAAGTAAAAAGAATACAGTAAAAATTCCAGCAAATATAAGAAAATAATTTAAAAATGCAGAAATATCTCATAAAAAATCATTAAAATATATATTTCGATTAAAAACTCTAAATATCTTTATAGCAGATTGTACATAAGATTCAAAGCATAATTTGTGATATTTTATGCAGGACCCCAAACTAACCAAGATGGCGGAAACAACAAAATTGCTGCCAAAGTAACGATCACAATGTATAAAAATAATATGAGAAGTAATCATTCAAAATACTTTTGACACAGTTACCCTTAATATCTGGCCATATTTTATGACAAATAATCTAAAATGATATTTTAGAGTACTTCTTTTGGATTCAGGTAAACATTCAGCAAAATGGCCGCCAATGCAATAATTATATCATAATAAGAGGAAAAGTAATCATTAAAAATACTTTTGACACAGGTAGTCCTAATATATGCCCACAGTATATTGCAAATATTCCAAAAGTATTTTTCTGGACATTTCTTGCAGCATCCAGGTCAACCAAGATGGCGGAAATAGCAAAATGGCCGCTAATATAAAAATTTCAAGAAATTATAAAAAAGGGAAAATTATCCTTAAAAATATATTTGTGACAGTTGCTCTTTATACTTGACCATATTTCGAGCCAAAATATCAAACATATTTTTCAAAACATTTTTGTTGGAATTCAGGTCAACCATGGTGGAAGGAACAAAATTGCCGCCAGTCGTATAAATACGATACTTTATATAAATAAGGAAAATATCTATGAAAAATATTTTCAACACATTTTAAACTAATATCTGTACATAATCTGTAATAAATATTCAGAGAGTATTTTTCTGGACAAGTTTCACAGGTTCCAGGTCAACCAAGGTGACAGAAATAGCAAAATGGCAACCCATATAATTATCATCTATAAAAATTTCAAGAAATTATAAAAAAGGGAAAATTATCCTTAAAAATATATTTGTGACAGTTGCTCTTTATACTT
>WURT03043245.1:0-14645 GCA_009936505.3 Holothuria glaberrima
GCTTCAGAGTACCTATTCCATTCTACTCAGAGGAGGCTTCAGAATATCTATTCCATCATACTTGGTGAAGGCTTCAGTGTACCTATTCAATCTCACTCAGTGAATGCTTGTAGGAATGTAACAAAGCACACAGAAACCAAAACAGCAAAAGTTTAAAACAGAGAACATCTGGTTAGGAAATGGCCTCAGATTTGTGTTACTGCAGTGATGTAAATGCATATTGCAGAAAGTAGTGCTGTACCAATCTAACAATACCCTGTGAATTTGATAATTTGAATACCGCATGGATTTGTGACAAATATGGAGGATAAACAATCCGCTAGTTCAATACATAAGTAACTGATACATATTTCTTATATTACAATTCTCAATATCAGTCACTACGGATTGATACCAGTATTTTAGGGACAAACCTACTGTACAATAAATCATATAAGCTTTTTGGCACCAACACTATGTGTTGGGTCAATTACAGTAAACCATGAAGCATTATTTTTATGAGGTGTAGAAAGAGAAATAGACATAATAGTTGGTACTGGCATTTAGGGAAGTATCGGCATCTAAGGTAAATTTTGCCAGCATACTGATACAAACGAAAAATGAGTAAGATTACCTGATACCTATATTGCAGTGCTGTAACGAGTTATGACTCCCAGTCACTTATCTTCAAAAGGAAAATGACTCGAGCAATTGTATTATAATGTTCCACATAGAAATAATACAATGACTGGAATCACTGACTTGACTTGACTAGAGTCACATCGAAAGTAGTAAATGATTCCATGAACTGCAAAATTGAGTAACTCGTTAATACAGCTCTGCTATATTGATTACCTACAAACAGAGTTGTAGATTCCAGTCATGTGACTTGTACTCCAGGCGCTATTTTAGGAATTGTGACACCACTTGCAAACATTATTGACTAAAGACTTGCAACTTGACTTGGACTTGCGAGAAATGACTTGTGACATAAAGTAGCTTGGCCTTGCCTAATGTGACTTCTTACCAATGCAAGTCAATAATAGCTCTTTGAGCAACCCTGTGGGATTTTAAGAATCCATTGACCATTTATGTGAGTCACCAAAAACTTTCAAGATCATGCTTTAGCCACCCATCCTTCATTCTAGACCATTCTGGAGGGGATGATGTCGTCTCATTGGTCCCCCGTATCATTGGTCCCCTGTCTCATTGGCCCCCAGTCTCATAACCCTATCCCTCTAACCCTAATCTAACCTCCACCCCTAACCCTAATGAGACAGGGGGACTAATGAGACAGAATAATGAAAAGGGGACTAAATGAGACAAATCAAGCTAAATGGGAGACCAATGAGATGGGGGACCAATGGGACGTGGGACTAAACAATACATAGCATCAAGATATTGTGAAGGGAAATGCTCTAAAAACCCCAGAGAGCTTGTCGAGTAGGGTACTCCCCATATGAAAACTATACCAAAGCTCTCCTACTGTAGGCCAACAATATGCTGACATTTGACTCAATAGAAGCAAGAACAAGTAGAAAACATTTATTCTTTCAAGGTGTCTTGTGTCTATTTACAGTGCAACTGTTAAAACTTTGACATTGTATAAACAACAAAATGACTTATACTACAAAGTGCTACATCGCATGACTAACTACTACTTCAAAAACTTTAAAACCATACCAATCAGGATGTAAACAGTTGGATAAAACGTGAAAACCTTTAATGAACAATTGTCAATATTCTTCAATCTTATGATTCGTTTCGAACCCCACATCTATATGACTAAGAGTAACACTTCTCCTTGGTTCCCTCTCCCCACCCCCAAAAATCTTTTGCTTAAACCTTGCCATTAATGAATGTTGGATACGCGCAAACTAATGAGATTCATCATGGTCTCCTTCTTCAAATGACCTATTCACTGCCTTCACATTCACACAGACAATACCCTGAGTAATTACTCCAGGACATTTCCAAATTTCCTGGAGGGGACAGTTGTTTAAAGGGCAGTTATCTTAAGTGGGGTTGTCCAGGTGTTTATATGATTTGAGGATTTTATGGGCGAAAATTCTCCTGTGGGAAGTCACCAGAGGGATGACTTGTGTAGTCAAACATTTACGCCATGGGGTTTCATAGTAAATCCCATGGGTTCATTGAGAACCCTACAGGGTACAGAGTTGATGTGGGCAAACACCAGAGAGACTTGCCTTTCCTGTGAGAGTTAAAATAAACGGGAGTACTAATAAAAAATTAAATTAAAGGGAGAAGGCAGTCGCCCAAAGTTTATTTTCAAAAATTTGCTAAATTTTACAGATCTCCTGATGTTTCTCTCACAAATATTTTTCATAATGGTCCTGTATAAAATAATTGAATATTAAAGGTAAACCAAGGAGTTATTCTGCATAAATTTAAGAAACAGGTAACAAAAATATTGTCACTTGATTGACAGGAGCCATTCCTGAGCTAGTGTGACAGGGTACACTAATTCAAATTGGGGGACTGCATTTTCCCTTTAAACTCAGGAGACTGGTGATGTTATATGTCAGAAGATACCTGGTACCATTTTCAGCTCTTTGCTGAAGAGGTATCAACAAAACCTTCACTGGCAATAGTTACATACATGCCGCCACATTCAAATCAGTTGTAACCATGCCATACAGATATGTGCTTTAAAGCTTCATTCTGCCAATGCACTATCCTTGCCAGTACAACACCAGAAGTTCCTTCCTTGAATTGTTACTGGAATTTTTAAAGTTTTTAAGTTAGAACTTAATTTTCATGCATTCATTTAAAATTACGAAAGCTGAAAGTTTGTTTATACATGACAATTCTTTGTGAAGTGTCTGATATGTCAATGCCAGATGACCCCAAGTGACCTTTGACCTCCACCAAAAACAATATAGGGTTCTTCTTCTGACTATATCGCATCTACATACTACGTATGAATTCTATCCAACTTCCTACCACCTGCAGTAGGGAAGAATGAACATGTTGGTTCTTCCTGGCTAAAGGCGACCTGACTTAAAACTGGTCTTAAAACTGCCAGTTGCAGTCGTAAACTCACACACACTAAACGTTTAGACTGTTTGAGACCCGATGATCAAGTGAGTTGCAGTGTGCAAAGTCATATACTGTGCAGCAAGCTTTATCCAAAAAAGCAACTTTGGGTCACCTGGAAACATCAACTTGGTTCTACTGGGGGTTTCTCTGGAGACCTTTTGAATGTGAAGCATACACATTTATCACAAAGCCAAAACTTAGTAGTAGACGACTTTGTCCAAAAAGTAAAAAAAGAAGCATACTCACCTCACGACTTTGCCCGGATTCTGTCAAATTTGAATTGGAATTACTCTCTAATTGAATGAATGGCACTGAAATGGAACATGACCTCAAGACCCCATCTTCTTGGGAGGTGTCTAGGTGGCTTTGTATAAAAGACTGCAAGTCTTTTGATTCAGGGACAGAAATGAAATTTTCTGCATCTGTGTCACCCATAACCGACTGATCAGGACACAAGTTGGAAGACGTCTCTGCATTGTCAAACATGTAATTAGGACCTCCTTGACTTAAAGACATTTTGACTGGGAAAGCAAACCCTTCACTACTGCAACAATTAGAATCAAAACGGTCTTGTGTCTCCTCTGGAGGCTCTTCCTTTACAATGACTTCTATTTTTGGAAGATGGTGGACACCCCTTTCCATTTCTGTTGAATTCTGGCTCTTTTTTCTTCTTTTATGACGGTTACCTACATCACAGGGAGTATCGCTGGACTCACTCTCAGAAGGAGGGTCATGAGATGGCAAAGAAGAACTGGACTTTTCCTGCAAGAAATTAAAATGTGTAAAAAATAAAGCTAACATCACATGTTTGATTAGGCACAATGTCAAAACTGTATGCTGCAGCTGTCTCAGCCATGCCAATATGTTGCTACTCAAATGAAAATAGCAGCATACTGTTCATACTGCTATTGCAATGTGTATTATAACAAAGCATGGCTGCAGCTGTTGCATCTTGGCCGAGGGAGCCTGCAGTTCAGTTATTTGAACATTTTAACATGTTGCCTATTTCTCAACAACATAATCATCATCATCATAAGCTAACTGACCTCAAGTACAGTTTACATCCAAAGTGGTCCATTTGATCAAAGGTCCAAAAGACTGATGTTCAGCGGCATAGCAAGACCCTCAGGGGCCCATGGACAAAAGACAGGGAAGGGCTCTCAAACCAATGGTATCCCTAACCCATTCTCCTAAGACCCCTCCAATCTACAGGGGGAGGTACAGGGCAAGAGCAAGGCCTTGCATGCACCATATGGCATATTTCCTGTAATTTTTTGAAGAAATTATATGTTTTGCCATTCATAGGTCTTTGTTTATTTATTTAACAATAATAGATTTTTGTTGGAAACTTGGGACAAGATAACGGGATGTTATTTCAGGTCTATGGGTGGTAAGACAGGCAGAGTTACGATCTTTTAATTTTTTTTTTGCACATTTGGTGGTTGGGGGCCCCCTGGACATTGTCCCCCCTCTGCACCTGCTTGCTACATGCCTGCTAATGGTCTGCTTATCACAATTCCATCTACAGTATTCTGCAAATCTTCACTTTTACTGGAGAGCAATCACAAATAAGTTGTTCAGTCTGCAATTTGTTCAAGTAAATCTAAGATGTGCTTTACCCTCCATCTTCAGACCTCCTCATATTAGATGCTAGGTTTAGGGAAAGTCCACTCTAATGGGCATTTGATCAAGTAAGCCTCCTCCATTTTATTCAGAATCTAGCATCAAACTGGCCATACTGAGGCAACAATGCCTTTCACCACTAAGGCTGTTCACAAAACCGGTTTTGATTTGAAAACCTGTTTAAACCGGTTTCGGTTTGATTCGGTTTCGAAATTTTCACACAACTGAAAAACTGGTTGTTCAAAAAAATGGACTATAATCGATCTGGTTTGATTTCCGTTTCAAGATTTTACTCTGCCACCCATTTCACACTTTTTTTGTTGGCTACATCCTTTTAAAACAAATGAAGGAATCCAGTAACTTTAGTTTTATTTCATACTTTTGGCCAAGTCAAAATTATTAGCCAATGTCCAAAACATGGCTAAACAGTTCGTATGCAAGGTCATTGTGCTTTTTTTGAAAAACCGGTTTTGATTTAAAAACTGGTTTGATTAAGCAGCCGCAGAAACTGGTTTCTGGTTTTGGACTATCTGTCACAGCCTCATTCACAACACTCATTGCAAGCATCCATGCCATACACACAGTACAAAAACTTCAGTTTTCATATTTAAACAAACCAGAGTCCTGCATTTAAATCATCCTACACATATGCATCTGTATGGACCAGGGGCCAGATTCATAAAGACTACTTACGCACAAAAAATTGCGTAAGTCTGACTTACCAACGTATCTTTCTTAGTTTGTATTCACAAAGGAAAAAGTGCGTAATTTTTTTGGATAACTTTACGCAAGCTTCAGAGTTGTCGTAAAGAAAAACCATAGTAACAGTACAGAAGCACGCATTGTGTATAGTTGTAGTAGAACGTAGGAGCATGCGTGTTGCCATAGAAGGACTGTGGGCGTCATTTTAACAATAACAGTCAATGTGATTGGCTCAAAATGTGACAAAGCAAGATTCAACCACACACACGATTGGTTAATGTGCATCTCTTGCAGTTACGCAGCATATCTTAACCAACTGTGAAAGATGTTTTCATGAATACCACTTAAGAAAGTTCTTACGTAGTTGCATAAGTATTTTGACTTACACACAAACTTACGCAAATATTATGAATCTCGCCCCAGGACAACATCAACCTTAACTGCCTCACCTGCAGAAGTATCACACCATTATACGGGCCCCACAGCCTAGCAACTTTTGTCATTAAAGCTATAGAAATACTGCATTTCAATTTACAGGATGTGGTTTAAAAATATTCACGCTTCTAGCATTATAATTATGATTAGTGAAACTCATTACCATGCCTGTGTTGGGCATGAAACTGCCTAAACCACAATCTGGGCCAGCTATGTAATAGCTGGCACAATATTGTAGTGAGCATCTACTACAGGGGTGTGCAACCTGTGGCCCACAGGCCAAATGGGGCCCATGGCCTCCTCCTGTGCAGCCTGTGAAATAATTTTGATTTGCCTCATTTTCGTCCCTCCGGTACATCTTGTCATTTGACTGCAACTTAAACTTGACAAAAGTACCCTTGCAAAATGCATTCTAAATCTATAGTAACATTTTTGTCTACAAAATAGAGATGAAACCACACAGGAGCAAGTTTCGCCAGCAATTAGAGGGCCCATACTACAATATTATTGGAGCACATGTGGGTTTGCCTTGATGAGCACACTGGTCATTCCAACGGGGGAGTGAGGGTAAGACATCACCCTCATACACACCTCTATGTTCCACTGCGGACCCTCAGATGGTCACAGCAACATGACTTGGCCCTGTGTCCAAAAAGGTTGCACAACCCTCATCTACTACAAATATTCTTATCACACTCATAAGGTACAATGCAGCCAATGCTCACTTTATTAGGATCTGTCCTGAACATGAAATTGCCAGAAAATAGAGTGAGAATTTTACAAAGCACTCTTCAAGTTTTATTGTAAATTTCTTTATCATAAACTCAAAGAACATGCTTCACTTACATGTACAGTTTACCAAAATGACACCTCATTGTGCTTAACAGAAATTTGACCAACTTGTGTAGCAATACAAAATGACATACACAAAAGTTGATCTTTCCCAGCTAATTTATGTAAAAAAAAAAACTTTGATACTTGGGGCCCTTGTAATGAAAGGACAATAAATTTCACCCATAAAGCAGCAATTTCCCCCACTGAGATGACTTCTCCCATTTCCTCAATTTTGCTGTGAACTGTAAACTTCAAAGACCAAGCTACATACATACAATGGATGAAGTTTAAATTGCTCAAGGCCAAATTCCCACTCCACTGTGCATAATCTATCTGCTATGCTACTGATCTATACAAGTCATAACTGAAAAAGCAGAGTGATCCTATAGTAATGTTTACATATGAGTCAATCAAAGTGAAGTCATTAATTGTTAACACAGATATAGGGATATTCCTAAATTAATTACAGTTTGGGGTGATGCAACAGCCCCTTTAAAGCAGCTCTTGCATCAGACTAAATGCATTTTGTAATATCTGAAATCATAAATGGGAGTGATGTAGGACTGAAACTATCTCACACTCAAGACCCACGATTTTAAGGACGCAAACTCATAACTTTACCTCTGAAGCAAGGCCTCTGACTCAGTCAAGTGCAGTCCAGACTCGCAACTAGGCTATAAAAAGTCCCTGAAACCAAATTTGAACCCTGCAAACTTTTGTGTTACTTTCATACACTTCAGCTGTTGTTACCAAGCATTTAAATTTTCTGCAGTTCCTGTGCAATTTCACACAGTATCTATGTCATTGCAATATGCTCTGTCTACAGTGTAGATGACATTCCTAAAAATATAACCAGATTGAATAAAAGGCATTGTAAAACCCGATCATGTGTTGATTCTCATTTTAAGTGAGTATCTTTTCCTTTAGGGTTTCTGACTTGAAACCTGCAATTTGGGACTCAAATACCAGTGTCTTGGACTCAAATACCAGAGACTTGAACTCAAATACCAGTGAATCACATTTGGCAGGTGAGGACTTGACTAGAGCACTGATCATTTGTGATTGCAGTTGAACTGACATGTTCAGATCAGTAAAACATTACATATGCAATATTGTAGCCTTTATCCCACAGAAGTGCACTAAGCAGAATATGGCCTTGAGCAATAAAACTAAATGAAGCATAGGCCTTTTTCAGGGTGATACCAAAGATTTATTTTTAAATTGAAAGAGGGGATAGAAGTGAACTTAGTTGAGAAAATTTTGTGTTGTGTTATAAATATAGTATAAAACTCTCTTAATTTGAAAACAAGTATGATTTTCAAAACCTAGGAAGGGGGAAGGGTGGACAGATCAAGTGGTTGAAAATAGGGGCAGGTTAGGATGCTAAAGCATTACTAAGATACCACATACCCTCACATAGAAGCAGGGGAAAAAGCTTTCAATGAAGACAATGCAACAAACATTTGAGGATTCCTGCAATGCACAGTATTTTCACATCCTACGTTTTGACTTGTAACCACTTAAATTTCACCTGTAATTTCCTCCAGGGCAGATCTTTCACTCCATAATCACATCGGAGCTCATCACCCTCCTTTAGATCCTTGAGAGCAAACAGGCAGAGCCTTGGTGCATCTAAGACAAGTATCGCCTTCATTTTGCAGTTTGCATTCTTATGGCTGTCATTTACCATTCTCCCTTGGCCATCAAAAGCAGTTCCATCTAAACTGTAAGGAGAGTAACAAACTTTGGTATTACATCCCATGCAATATGGAATGTAACCTAAATGTCAACATGTTGCCCTACGAAAGACAACTCCCCTCCTTCCTTTCTTCACCTACCCCTCCCCCATGTCCCTTTTCTTCCCTCCCCTTCCCCCATCTCCTTCCTTTCTTCCCTCCCCCATCTCCTTCCTTTCTTCCCTCCCCCTCCCCATCTCCTTCTTTTCTTCCCTCCCCATCCTTTCATTTGAAATTGTCTAGCTTCATAAAGGGAATTTGGTGACTGATTTGAAGAACATAAAACCCTGTAGACAGACATATCAGTTATGTAAGTGGTTGTGTTTTAGGTCACACGTTTATTCAATAATCACATAAACTGTAGTATCACCAGAACCATCTATTAACGTACACCAGTAAAATATACAACAGAGGATACCTGCACTTAAAAAGGGCAAAAGTTCCTATTAATTTTCCAAGACCTTGAAAACATAAAGCAAAGTTTCATGACTACATGTTCTTTCTAGGATAAAAAAAATCACAGACATCAATACACAAGTTACATTTACTCATTTGAAATAAGTGAAGAGTATATTTTTAGAAATCCATTCCTTTTGTGAATGTTTACAAAATTTCACATTTCCAGACCTGGGAAGTGAAAACAAAAGTTTTATGACTCTTTTATGACTATTTCAGGTTGTGGTCAACCTTGCTTTACCTTGAGACTCAATTTTTTAACTCCTAAATGTCTGGAACTCAGTTAAGCACTTACCATTTACTTTGTCCTCTATATTGGAAAAAGAACAGGAAACTGCCTTTACTGTCAGGATAATTTTTATCCCTTTGTTTTGCTTCCTCTTCAGAAATCAATTCACCTCTATACTCCAAGAGAAAATCACCTTTTGAAAATTTTTTTTCACAAAATACTCCACTCCCTGAACAAAATGAGAAATATGGAAATAGACTTGAATGACAAATCCAGGAAAACGAGACAACTATTTTTTAGTAAGATATCTCCATAATAAAGTGACCAAAGTCACACTGTTGTCTATGTGGAGAGAGCAAGTTGCTATTCACTTCATGATCATAACCCATGTTGGTGATCATGGGCGTAGGAAGCTGTTCAAAAGACTGGGAAGCTGAACCTTGTTTCAGACCACCATCCTGGGGGAGGGGTTCCCCCTCCCCTTTGGGAAATTTTTGAATATCTGAGGGTCTTCTGATGCAATTTGGTGCATCATTTTGGACAAATTTTAAGGTAAATTACAGCAAATGTTTAACATTTCTTACAGAAGAGAAAAATAAGGGGTTTCCATTCTTGGAAAGTGGGGGGCTAAAGCATACTTCTTCCTCCCACAAATTTTGCTGGGGCACTGGTGCCCCCCAGCCCCTGCTTCCTATGCCCTTGGTGGTGATTTCTGAATACCTGTAGGCCTTGAAATAAGGAGGTGCAGGACCATACAAATTTACAAATGCAAAGCCACCAATTGCGGCTGCAAACCCTCAAGTCTTCAAGAACTTCACAACTAAGACTGGCATTTTTCTATGGTATTTTAACTTTTACGTACCAATCAATGGTACTTCTTTCTTGAGCGAGTTGTAAGCAAGGGCCTTGTCACATGAAATGTTTAGTAATTAGAGTGCCCTACTTTAAATAGACTTCAGCCATTTTTGCTTAAGCTTTACATGTATATTAAATTTATTCTTTGTAAAACACTGGCTCCCTTAGCATACATAAAAAACCTGTATGCAAATCAGTGAAGAATTCCTATAAAGGTTCCCAGCCATTGGTATTACAAGTGCAGCCAATATACTGTAGATGCAGATATAAGAGTAATACATGTCCACCTGGCAGGCAGGGCCAATAAAGAGGTAGGAATAATACATACCTGTGTGACCAACAAACTGGCAACTTGCACTATGCAATATGGAACAGGTACCCTCAGTTTAATTGACTGTTCGTGTCAGCCTAAGAACAAAACTCAAACAGCTCACTTTTCATGCCAACAGGTCACACTAACTTAAATAAGGATGCCACTGCATCTACACTGACTCATGTTCATTAAAGCAGTAAAAATGGATTTTAAAAAAGACTGCCATCTTGTTACTAGTGGAATATGTTTATACCACCCTCTGCACAAAAATTAACCTGTTCAGAAAGAATTTTTCATGTCTCAATGACTAAACACTTTGTGCCAAAACGTTTGAACTAATTTATACAAGAAATTGCAAAACATGGCTCATAAGCCAACAAGCAATGAGGATAATTAATGTGGTTAGGGCACTGGGAGGAATGCAGCATATCCTTCTGGCAACTTTGTGACAATACTGCATTTAAATTTTGTACATGGTGCTTATCTCCTTATTTTAATAAGCTTTCTTCCCCATAATCTCATCCCTCTTTTGTCTAACTTTGCTCTTGCTAGGGGAAAGTAGTTGAACTTACTACTGTAGTGTTACACCGATACCTAAAATCAGAACTGGGTAATGTTAGACACATACCCGGCAGAAGAGTGAGACGTATCAAACACGAGTTTTTCAATATCTTGTACCTCTGCCCTGTATGGAAGGTTTGTATCAAGGTAATACATCGCCATGTGTACTTATATTTTGATTCATTTCAAATGGTAGTGCCAGTGAAAAACTGTACGAAGTATAATGTGATAAATGTTATATGACAGATAGGGTAAATTGAGGGAGTTTTGACCGCCATGAACATTTCTGAAAAGTGTGATTTTCTCAAAGGAACAATCAGTAAATATGTCTTTGCCACAAAGTACTATGAACTAGTGGCAATTCAAACTCACCTAACTTTTGACCCAAGCTAACCACTTAATACAAAAAACCAAACCTGAAAACGGAATGGTGTAAATTTGTTTTAAAATCATGTTTTTTAAAATGGGTGATAAGCCACATGACTTCCTTCTTCATGCCTTTACACCCACCAAATTAATTATAAAGTGGTCAAATTTGATAACCTATACAGAAATGGGTTGTTGGGATGTCGTCGTGAAAAGAAGCTGCCCCCAAATTTTTACTGCCTTCATTTACTGCAGAGGTCAAAATTCACATCCCACTTTTCAATGTGACAGGCTATTTTTGACCACCTAGTTTTTAAATGGCATAAAATCATCGAAACTACTGTAATTTGAGCTATTTTAATTTCTAGTAACATAATTAGTAACCATATAACAAATGTAAAACAGTAATACCTACATATGTAACTTCTACAGGTATCATAACATCTGTCATGATCTATGTGATGACCACTCATGACGCATACAAAATTCATTTTACCTGAAATTTGCATGGTTTTCAATGGGGTGGTGGGAGTTATCCAAAGGTAGGTTGGAGTTAGCCAGTTTTCGTCCCCTTATATCATCATTACATATTCCAGTAAGAGAAACCAAATCAAACAAAGGACATGTATCAGAATGGCAGTACAGGCATTATAGGTGTTGACCATAGGTACTGTAGGTTGGTTCAGTGACTTTGCTCTTTTAAATTTTTGAAAACAAAAACCTTTAAGCTGTCGAAATTCACCAAATTTACCCCAGCATAAGATATTGATCTAAAGAAGCGTTGTTGTTTACTTTATAAAGGAACTGGGTAGTAATTTCGGAACCGGGTAGTAAAAGTCAGGCATGTAATTGGGTTACCCACGAAGACACTAGAACTTACCAATGTATTCATTGATGAAACGCACCCTAAACCCTTCTTGGTCTTTTTGCTGAAGGCAGGCATTGCGGGCTTTAACTGTCTGCGAGTATTTCTTACCCCCCAGGTTCATCTGCAAAAAAAACATATCACAATACAATAACAATTTTGGAACCACCACACATACCATACCATCATACAACTTACTGCAATGTGATTCCCAGGCAACTGCCCCTTTCATCCCAACAATTTCCATCCGGACAATTGCTCCTTGGACAACTTCCCCAGACCTTTTACCTCAGACAAAGACAATTCCCAACTGGACAATTCTCAACCATGACTCCCCCCTCAGACTACTCTGCCAACCAGAAATTTGGAACTGGGTGGGTACAAACTGTACTAGGGAGATTGACTAGAGTGATTATTGTGCAGAGGAAAATTTCTGGGTTGGAATTATTCCAGGAGAGTTTCTGGTCATGCACAGATGCAACATTCCTACAATGGCTAGGAAATTACCTTGTTTGAGCCAGCTAAAAGCTTACACAATCTTTTCGTTCCACAACTTCTGTTCACAATAACTGAAAGTTTCAAAACCAACACAGACTTCGGTTGGTTACTCTGAACTAATCCCAACACACATTATGGGAGATTTAGCAAATAATGAAAATTGGCTTTAAGTTTAATTCTTCATGTTTCACATGCAAAAGGTTTTTTTCCCATCTATTCGACGTTAACTTATCTTTTGCCGGAAATTTCATTACCTCACTGGAAGAGACAGTTCAGCAACATCAAACACACGTAGGCCTAATGAAAACTGTATTAGACGTCACCAAAAGGAACGTGTTTGCCGTATCACAGCTCATACAGTATGGCTTCATTTTTCACGGCAAAGTCAGGCACCTAGTGCCTACGGCACTAACATGCACTTGTGCACGTAAGCATGCACGTCATTGTTTACAACATGTCTGTTTTGCACTTAGGCCTAAACACATTTCTTTCCTTTACTACCAATTACAACACAAATTTACTCACACGAAATTTAATGCACAAGGGAGGAAACATACATTGCTAGGGAATTCTAATTCTAATTCTGATTCTAATTTAGAATCAGTGCCCGGAAGTGATGTAGGCTAGCATTACAACTTAAAACTTACTACTCCAAATTAAAAGTTCAATGACAAGTCAAGTTCCAAAAGAACGGAAAGAAGAAGCGTAACAAGTGTGGAAAGCAAGGGTGAATGAGTGGAATTCAAACACGGTACACAGCAAGAAGAATGCGATGCACTGAAACTGTATAGCCAATCTATGCCCTATCCTATAGCGCTGCAAGCCGAGCTGACGGCCAACGATTTTAAATATTATAAGTACAGACTAATTTTACGTACAAACTAACTCCACTGCATATATACATGTCTGTACGTATATTATATCTCTATACGTATACCCTAGGGTATACATAACCCTAACCTTATCTCTATGCGTACCACGTAAGCTATATAACCTTATCCCTATGCGTACCACGTAACCCACCCCTATCCGTATGTCTACCACATATATAACCCTATCCCTATCCGCACCACGATACGTCACTTCCGGGCACTGATTCTAAATTAGAGCCAACTAACTTTTTGAAGGGGAAGAAACTAATGGGTCCGGTAACTAACAGACCCTCTAAGCTATTAACTCAACTGAAAAGTTGTTTTGTGACATTCAGTCCCCCGGCTGGGTCTGTCACCCGGTCAAGTGTACCATCACAACGTGCAGGGGTAGTGTAAACATGCATGGGCACTGTTAGCTTGGTACACTTCACCTTTGACCCACTTCCAGAATGCATTGCATCAAAACATTTCCCAAAACAACTAGCCTTGCCTATTTCTGCGACAGTAAGCCTAGCCTTGGCTAGGCTTAATTTAGAAGCTGGAGACCTAATTAACGCTGGCTTTAGGCTAAGCTTTACCACAGGCAGTCCTTGCGTTATATAGTAAATAAGCTGTGTATAATATAGCCTAGGCTAGTCTTTCTTTATACAGGCCTACACAGTATATTTACTATGTAACGCTAGGACTGCCTGTGGGCTCAACGGTGAGACATGTTACTTGTTAGGCTAACTTTTGGAAATTTCTGTGGAAGAACAACTCGGTCAGAAACTGAATCCAACAGGCTACAATATAGGCCTATCCATGAAGGTAAGTAGACACCGTAGACTCTTTGGGCTAGCAATTAACATTGGGTTTCTTTCGAGCTTGCTAATCACATTCAGAGCCATGTCTCAAAACTCCAACTGATGTAGACCTAGGCTGGGCCTACCTTGGCTCTGGGCGCGGCCCGGTTAATGCGGGGTCCGGATGCAATGGCATGCATGGGTTTTGCGATGGAGTACGCGCATATGCATGCAATGCGTTAGTACGTTAAGCGTGCCGATATGAAGCATACCATGCATCCGTACGCGCGCATACGTACGTTGGTACAGACAATGGACGCCAAAAGGTTTATTTATTTATTTATTTATTTATTTATTTATTTATTTATTTATTTATTTATTTATTTATTTATTTATTTATACTACTGTAGTAATAAAAACAACCCTTGGAAAACTTTTTTTGACATCTCTTTGGGATCTGTGGGTAAAAAGTTTTTCTT
>WURT03043277.1:2000-14644 GCA_009936505.3 Holothuria glaberrima
TTTAATCTGTAAAATGAAATTTTTAAGAGGTTAGGAAAACATAAAGTAAAAGGAAAGATAAAGTACAGTCAGTATGGACTGGAGCAAGAGAGTGACCAAAACCTTATGAACATTCAGAAACCATCATTAAGATAATTTTGTGGATTACTCTGAAAAAGCTTAATTTTGGTTGATTGCAATTTTGACAGAAGTTTATTTCTTAGCCTAGCAGCATACAAAGATAAAAATGACCCATCAGAAGCTTTACAACTTTGGTTTCAGGTGATCTCCATATGTTATGACCATTCTTCTTTCAAAATTAGCTAGCAGTTAATTCCAATGCAAACCATAATAACTAGGGTAACAGACATTGTCTCTAAGAAGCTTTATTTGTAGAGATTTTTAGAACCTGTGGAGGATGATGGCAGTGAATTTTGGTGTTAAGGGTAAATCAATTTTGAAAAAAAAGTTTATTTGATCATTTTTGCTGACGAGTTTTCCTGGGAACTTAAATATGAATATTTATTGTGTCAAAAGGGAAATGAAAAGTGAAATCATTTTTTTAAAGTCAAAGTTTAGGATTGAATAAAGTGAGAATAATATATAGAAGTTGTGTATGTCAAACGAAAATGTGTATGAAAGAAATCATATTTCGATCATATCTTTACAGAAAGTTGTTCATGAGATGGACATGTGTCATGGCAAGCTTGGTGGACTCTTCAGAAGTGGTAAGTGGTTATCATTTTCAGGGGGAAATTACTCATTAAATTAAGTTTACTTGAGGTCACAAAGGTGCAGAATATCTTTGCCCTGGACAAATAATGTCAGGTAGCATCCAGTCATTATCTTCTGCAAGTATAACCCCTTATGAATTTGTTGGAAAATTAGGGTTTGTAGACTGATCTGACTTGGTATATATTAATATGTCAACAAAGAGGAGAAGCCGCCATGTAAAAGGGCCAATATTAGAACTATTCATTAAAGGAGTTATCTATCAAGTTTGAAGATGAAAGAAATATCTTACAACAATTCTCCACAGTCTCTTGATTCTTTGTGTTTTAAAGTGATTTAGAAGGAAGATGTTAAACTGTTTCAGAAATTCTGTCCTCCAATTGGTATAGACCCATCTTTGCATCCACTGTATCTCTGAAGTATGCTCATTATATTTAATTGAAGCATTTTTCAACTGAAATTGCCTTTAAAGTCATTTTGCCCCCCCTCCCCCCCCCCCCAAATCTGAAATGCGTTCCTTCTTGCATACATAAGATGGCTAGGATGTTTTAGATCTTTTCATGAGTAAAGCATTCAGTCTTGTCGACAAAACTTAACAGTAACTTCACCTCCCTAAAAGTATTATGCATGTCAAGACATAGGATTGGTGCATCATTTGAAATACTTTAAGCCAATGAATCATTTCTTGGGAATTTCAGTTACCCAGCTACCAATTGTGTATCATCATTAACATTTATATCATAGTTTTAAAGGTATCTAAATTTTTGATACCATAAATGCACAAATCAAGTCTCAATCAGTGTCATGTTTTTATGTCTTTCAGGTTCCAGACAAACCTTCTTTGCCAGCCAAGTTCTTCGCTATGCTGATTTGTACTCTTCCACATACCTCAACCTCTTGTATTACCCTTTCAGCTACCTCTTCAGGGCTCCCAACCAGCTGGTAAGTACTTCCTATATCCTGAGGTAAAACAAAACATCTCTATATCATGCTGTGGATTCAGAAAAGTGGTATGTATGCCAAATGTGGCATTTTATGTGAAGAACTTGCTATTGAAGGTTGTGTGACATGCAAATAACATAGTTGGATATTTGATATATAAAAAAAAAATTAGGCCTAAATGTAGATTGCTGGTCGGTCTTGAACAGCACCAGCCTATGTATCCCCATTATGAGGAAACTTTTTCGGTACGTTTTCATGCTATTTTTCATATTGAAGTTTCGTACAGCTTAAGAAACGCACATGGTGACATGGAATATCGATAAAGTGGTTTTCCCTCAAAAACCACTAGCCTAGCCCAAGCCTAGTTTGGCGATGAACGTTTGCACAACGTTCCAAAGCATCTGCCAGAAAAATAGTTCGAAGCAAATCATTAATCGACCAAACCCACACAGGTAGCTTGAAAAATTGTATAAGTAATTAATATTCTGTTGTTAACATCTTTGGTTATAATATACACAACATTTTTGACATCCAAAACTAGATTTTTCAGTCATTACATCTTACTCCTCCCAGGCATACATGCCTCAATCACAAGAATTTAACCTGCATATAGGCTAGGCCTTGCCTAGCCTTCTTTGATACAGTGTATGCAATACCATGCAGATACAGAAGCATGATCGACCGTCGAAAGTAAAGCAAAGATAGCCTAACGGAGTTATTCAGGAATTAGTGAAGCATTTGTCAGACACCTCCAAAAGACTCTCAAATAATAATGCACAATATATCCAAAAACTTTCTTTGGAAAGTTCCTCTCTACCAGACATTCTTGGTGAGAGTGACTTAACACTTTGATTCCAAGGCTTGCTTGAGATCATATTTCATCTTATTTTGTTGATAGTTTTAGTGGAGGCAATTGAAATATTGCCTTTTTGTTTGATGAAAGAAACCTGTGCATGTGTGATGGTGTATGTATATATGTGTGTCAGAATTTGTCTGTTCATATGTTTGTTTGTGGCCCTTAGCTTGTTAACATAGTATCCCACAAAGGGAATCTCCAACAGTTTCATACTTAATATATTTGGATGCCCCATATTTAGATGGAGTACCCTTTTTGGGAGGTCAAAGGTAATCTGGGATCCTGGGGGTCATGTTCAGAAAAACCTTGTGTACATGATTTCTGAAGGTAGGAAGCATTGATAGTATTCATACTTACCATGCAAATGAATTATATGAAGAGGAAGTACCCTTTTGTGTTTGTGGGGGTCACAGGTCATCTGGTCATCAAAGGTTTAACTCTGAAAAGCTTGTAAACACAAAATCAAGACAAGAAGTATGTGTACTTTTCATACTAAGCATACTTTACATTTAATAGTATAAGTGCCTCGTTGTGTTTGGTAGAGGTCAAAGGTCATATGAGGTCACTCACATTCAACATCTGAAATCCTTCTATAACAGTATATATGAGTTGGAAGTCTGGAAGATATGGTATATACTTACCATATTTATTACAAAAACCTCATTGTTTTTGTGTTGGCAAAAGGGCAGTTCAGGTCACAAGAACAAACTGAAAAGTTTTGTAGTAAAATATTTCATATTCTGAAGGTTAGAATCATTGACATTTCCCACACATAGTGTGTGGTTCCATCACATTAGTCTAGCATTTACATAGTGGAGCTTTTGCATATAGATGTGGTTAAAGATGAAGTGTAGTGAAATGAATTCATCAAAAGCTCAATTGCATTTTGAATTCTGTTTCCACATAAACGATTTCATTATGAGTGCTCACAGTTTCATGCTTCTTAGGATAAACTGATTTAGGTGGGCTTTTGCACTGAAATGGAAGTTATTTTGCAAAGGAATATTTTCCTTTTCCATAAAGAAAAAAATCCCCTCTTTTAAATACACCTTTCCTTTGACATGGATTATCACAGAGAAAGCATGTGAAATGGGTGACTATTCTTTTGACCCAAGGTAATATTTTTGCTTTCAGATGCCACATGAAGCCACAGTAGATCATTATGATGTCTTTCAAGAACAAGAAAGTGATTATCTGTCCCCTGCACTGTCAAAGAAGAAAGCTGGGGAGCCAGAGATCAATGGGGATGACACTCCACCAACCACACCAACAAAGAAGGGTCAGCGCCCATCAGTGATAAAGGTAGCCCCTATCCCAATCTCCATCACTCATGACCATGATGAAGACGACTAATTGGTTGATCCTTTTTTATTGTAAGAGTGATTCTGTAAGACCTCTCCTGTGCCTTGATGCCGGAGTTGCCCCCTTTCGTTAAATTTTAGTCAAATTTGGCTTGAATCCCTTATGTTATGAAGCTTTCTCACTTTTAGAGTAAAATTTAGGATATCTTCTATTGTTAGGGGTGACCTGTCAGTAGTGTTCATCTAGTAACTGTATTTCCAGCTTATCTATGTTAAGTTATTTTACTGTGTTTTGACATTGTGTTTAAGTTCATTATGAAATAATTGAAAAAGGTGCTCAAAATGTTTAAAAAAATTGAAATATTGGTTTAAGGATAATGTCTGAGATAGAGTGGAGATTGCCAAAGAATTGACTGATCATTAACTAACAAATATATATTGCAGTATTTGTCATCAAAACCTAAATTCAGGATTTTTTTTCCTTCTTGCGGCGATAATAAGTATTAAACATCTTGGTATATCAGACCAATGTGATTTTGTGATTTACAAGGAATAAATGATTGTCTACAAGTTAAATAGCATTCAGCATTTAGGATTTTTTATAAATTTACACATCTGCTGGAAAGTAAAGTGACAATTGTTACACGTTATGTTTTACTTGCCGTAGAAATATTTTGGAACTAGAGTAATAGTGATTTAATATGATGTGAAGTGGTTATGGAATCATAGCACAGATGGTGGTATTAACAGCTGGGATAGGAAAGGAACTGAGACAATAAAACATGTAAATGGATGAAGTTCAAACATCAAGTAAGCTTTATTTAAGAGGACTGTTTAGCTGTCGAGCAGTGGTTCAGAGCAAGGAATCACCACCCCTCTCAACCTTTGGGAAAGTGGCTAAATACTGGGGATACATTCACGTTGGATGTGGGATGTTAAATGGTGGTCTGGGGAGGAGGATTTGGAGTGATTAGCACAGGCCAACCTTGTTAACCTCTGAGCATAAGTCAAAGAGAGGTGAATGCCACTAGTGTTCATCCACACTCACTCTGGGATAGGGTCCTTGGTGAGCCACTTGGCTTCCTGTTCCTCAAAAAATTAACTTTTAAATTGTTATTTATTTGGCCCAGGTTCTTCAAGTGTTTTTTGGCTGAGGTCCATTTTTCCCTGAGTGTTTATCTTGCAACAATTTTAGCAGCCAGAGTTGAATTAAATTGTTTGCTTTCTTACATATTTTGGGCTCCTGGAATCTTTGACAGGCCATTGTAGAGCTCATAATTGGCCACAAAGGGTCTGTAGGCTGTCACTTGAGCTTTTGACTGTTTTTTCCTATCCTGACATAAATGTACAGCAGCAAGGACAAGACCTGTATTGGAGAGTGCTATTTCCATTCTTTTTCATCCTGCTCCAAATTGTCCCGCCTTTTTCTCTAATTGCCACAGCAGTTAAGATTTTTTACACTTGCCTGATTTATTTTAGAAGTTAGGCTTAAGTTATTAGCAGATTGATTGACTTCCATTTATTTAGATCATTTAACTTCCAGTGATTTGATGAATGGATGCTTTGACTAAGACTGAACATTTTCTAGAGGTTACTCAGAAATGATTTAAACGTGTACTGCTATTCACTCTACTGGAAGTTGTCGTACCTTTAATTATTGGTGTATATCATTTTGTCTGTGAAATGTTTAACGTGGTCCTATAGCTATAATATGCATCCCACTTGACCTAGGACAAATAGTATCCCAAACGAGGAAAAATGCTAATCTGAGATGGAAAAAAAAATTGGCAAATTTAAAAGAAAAAAAAATGGTATGAATGTTTGGGTGTATATTTATCATTTTAAAGTTCTTTTATTATTAAGTTACCCTATGGTTAGTGTCAGTGAACTGAAAGAAGAGGATTGTTGGAGTTAAGAGAGTTAGTTTGATTGGATATTTTATGTCTACACTTTGGCAGTGTTATCTCAGATCTTTTCTGTTCGTTGTTAATGTAAGCTTCACACCCTTGTTTACTATGGTCTGCCAAGGTTTTCATAAAAAATGTGTAAGGCATGTTGTAAGGGGTCTCTGATGACCAGGTTACAAAAAGAAAAATTAGATGATACTTCATTTAAGTTTCTGTATATATTATAGTTATGACAGAGGAAATAAATGATATTTTGTAAGTATTTTTGACAGAGGGTTTTAAAATTGTTAACATCGTCTTGATTTTAAGTGACTTTTACAATGGCTTAAGATTTTAGTAAAAGATTGTCATGATTGGCACGAGTGTATCTTTAAGGTGGTTAAAATGATTTCAGAAGCTTACACAAATATTTCATACTAGCTTCCATAATTTATGTAAGCTTCATTTTGATTCTCATTAATGACATGCTTATGAGATGAGAAGCATCCAAACTGTTCTGATTTAGGTCTGTTCCTTCCTGAGGAATCTCTCATCACAGGACCTTTGTGCCTACTTTTGACACTGTCCATTAAGTTAGCAGTGTTAGATAGTACTAGAGTGACTTGAACTCCTGTTTGCATTACTAAAGTTAAGCATAACTACATTCCTTTGTGAGTATAGGCATTCCTATCTGCTGTATTTTAAGGTGGTTTAAGCACTTTTTTCAGTAGTTACTTTGAGATTGTTTCTGGCCTGAAAAAAAGTTGTGACTGGCAGCACTTTCAGTGCTTGACTCAGGTCTTTGAGCGTGCTACTAGTGAGAGAAATGTTTGCTCGTTATCACTTATAGTAGGCATTTAGGCTCAGTAGAAACAGCCACTAGTCACCTTGATAGGTAAAGAAATCTACAAACAAAACATTTTAGTGATAATTTTCAATTGCTTTCTTTGTTAGAAATAAGCAGATACAAGAGCATTTGCAGCTCAGTTCAAAGTAAGGTTATTTAGCAAACAAACAGAGTGCATTCAAAAGAGAATGAAGTGTACTAGTATTCACCTATAGGTACTATTTTTGGTCATTGGAAAATTAGCACTAAATTGCAATTAGTGACAAGAAACTTTGTTTTATGGACTGTCATTTATTGTGGAATAACAGGTTAGTGTTTAACCAATCAGAATGCAGGAATCTCAATAACAGGTGGTCAGAGGTGGTAGAATATTTAATTTCGAAAGCCCCAGTTGTCCATACATATTACTGTGGCATATTTCATGAACCAGAGACTTATCTCACATACTTTAGAAAAATTCTGCAAGGAACTCAAATGATAAGAGAATTGACTGAAGTGATAATGAGGCCTTTAATTTTGTAGTTGTAGTTGTAGTTAGTTATCTTGCATTTTAGGATGAGTTTTCTCCAAAATACCCATAAAGATAAATTTAAAGTGGTGGTGGAGGGTGAATGCTCACTAAACTAGAAAAAGCTTCTAAAGAACATAAGATGTAAAAGAATGGGAACTAGAGTTATTGACAGTTGTCTCAGGGAGGATGCTATAATAGTTCTCAGCATAACATTAGTACTGGCATTTAGATTATCAAGTTATCTTCTTCTCCATTAACCATCGAACATTGGCATCAGACAATGTGCTTCCCCTCTGTTTGTAAGAGGTCCCCCAATTAACTGAGTGAAGTAGTTCACAGCAAGAGTTGGTCGCAAAGCGTGCTACCTTTCATGGTAATTTTTCATCGGCTGAAATGCTTTACTGTTGTAGGTCACATGGTTGAATAATTCAGATGAGGATTGATAGGATTTAGGTTCATTTTTTTCTTTAAAACATAAGTCAGACAATCATGGATGGTAGTAGTTTTACCTGTGGTGTGATGAGTTGGACTGTTGCACTGTTTCAAACTGAGATACTGTGTGTGTGTTGATTCTTCCAAAGGGATGCAAGTGTTACCTAGTGACCTTTGTCTTGTGACTCTTCTTATTGGGATTACACAAGTGGCAGTTATAATTACTGTTATATTAGGCATGACCGGTATTGCTATTTCCATTCACAAGATTGGCAGGTACCAGTCTGATACATATATTTAAAAATGAGCCTGTCTGTGTATAAATCATTAGCCAGTCTTTTGTAACCCTATACTGTTTTACTTATGTAGTAGTTTAATTTGATTAACAAAGGGTTGAGTCTTGAAGACATTTGATGTCATTTTGAGATTTAGAGATGAAACTCAAGATCCAAGAATGACAAAATTAAAACAGTAGGAATGAAATTAAACAGAAGTTACCAAAGTAAGCAGTCTTCATGTGGAAATATTGGTTAGTAGTATCAGCATTTTAGACAGATTTTTACTGTTATTGGACTTAAATGACAAGTATGGGCTGTCACCAGTATTGAATAATGATTATCAGTCAAACAGTAGTAGAATTAGAAATCACTAGCAGTGAAATTTGTAAAGCATTGATATGGTATCATTCAGCATTTCCAGCTTTTCACCAATTTACACTGGATATATTTTGGATTCATTCAGTTGAATGGCTTTGAAATTTTCATGAAACATTGGGGCATTGATGTGTACTTGAAAAGCTTATATTTCTTGCCAATTCTAATGCTGTTCTTTTGTCTTTTTCCTGAACAGTGCCTCACAAAATTTATTCATCTTATAAGTATCACTAAAGGATGCAAAAATTGAGGCTGCTGCTTGTGATTGTTCTGCTTTTAATTGTATCCTTTCATGAGTGAAAGGCAGGGCTGATGAGAGTAGAATGTATACAAACATGAACTAAAGCCTTTAGGGTGTGTGTGTGTGTGTGTGTGGGGGGGGGGTGATATGGGTCCTAGATACTCTGGCATGATTCAAGGTAGTTTCCTGCTTCTTTACTAAGTAGGCGTACATGGTATCAGTTTAACTCTCTTCAATTTCAGATTCTTTTGAATGAAAATGGCCTCTTTCACAATTTTTAGATTAAATTCATTAGATCAGCCATTGTAAGGTATACAATTGAGCACATGACTATTGTGTTTGCACTAGGGTTCTGAAGAATGTGGTGATGGGGGGGGGGCAAATGGTATGGTTCGCTTCACTTTCAGAAATGGGGAAATGCCCGCCATCTGTTGACACCCATGTTTCTTGTCAGTATTTGCATATATTTGGATGGTGTTTTGTCAGAATGTGTCATTGCATTTGTGTAATATGCCTGGAGTCATCTTGGTTCTGCTAGAATGCATATGTCCATCTACCATACTGCATACATGTGTTAAACTGGTAGGTTGCATACATGTGGTTGTCAGAAGGTGTCAGTCTGGATGTGTCAGTCAGCAGCAGTTTAATTGAACACTTAAATAAAAAAGATTTCACTTTAGTCTTTATGAGATGAGTGAATTGATTACAAGAGTAGTGATCATTAACCTAAAAGTTTTATGATAGTGAAGACACACAGTCCAAAAAATGTCTCCTTGATTTATTCTTCATAAATGTATTTCATAGTTTATTTTTCATTAATTTTGCCTTTGTATACATATTTCAGCAGCTACATGTACTGGCAACTGCAATTATCTTTGCTTTTAGGTGGCTACTGTTGTAAGTAAAGGAGACATTAGAAAATAACCAACAGAGACCTCAACAGATAATTAATTTGCAAGAGTTATGCTTAATACTTTGTCAAAAGAATGCTAGATTATTCCTGATGATGACAGTTCAAGAAAAATATAATATTGTCCATTATCAGAAGGCAGCTGTCGATCTCTTTTTCTGTAAGACAACCTGTCCCATTCAAATACTGCTATTGTCCATCAATATATTCTTTGGTATATGTTTAATTTGGTTGTTTACTTGCACATATTTTTTGACTGATTGCTGCAAGAAGTAGCCACGAAATTTGTCAGATGAGTGAGAGGCAGATTGAAGTGAAGATAAGCAAGTCTGTCAATTGTGATTGTGAGAAGGATTTTAATTGTGGGCTTTGAGACAAAGTTGTTTAAAGCTTATGAGAAATTGTAGTGTCCAGATTAAAGATATGTATAGATAAAAGTTTGCTTAGCTTAAAATTTGTTAATTCCTTCTTAGAGCATTTGAAGAACTTTACCTGATTTACTGTCATTTGCATATCTCCTGGTATTAGGTTATTTAAATATTAATTTGAACATGTTTTTGTCTATAATCAAGTGTAACTAGCATGAACATTCCTACTGGTTGTTATTTGTAGTCAACATATCTACATTTTATTCCCTGTAACTCTGGAGTTATGCTTGTCTTGTATTTTCCTGTGGTAATTTGGTTAATTCTGTTTTTCATGTGTACCAACCTTGTTCATCATCTTTTATGTTCTTATATCTTACATCTATGACATTATCTTAGGAAAATTTCCTTGTAACATTACCCTGTGTATCTTGTATAATACAACATTGTATGCAATAGCTAAACTTCAGAGATCATACCGTCCAATGTGGCCAGTTACTTTATATGTGCCAAACAGTCTAGTCACACAAGTCAAGATCATATCTAACAATCGAATGCAGGTATTGGCTTATTTTAAATAATGCCTGCTGCAGAAAAAGCATGCTGCATACCAAAAGGCTTGAAAACATGTATCCTTGAATGAAGAAACAATACCACCTTCAAAATGTTGGTAAAGTTAAATATACCAACATTAGTTTTGGATTGGAAGTATGCATAATTTTTGTACTTGATCCTTACAGCAGAGTGTTATAGGTTTACAATAGCCTCACACTATATGATTTTGTACGACGCAACTCAACAGGACGGTCATGTCACCAGTTGTTGTGTAGTGGGACTAAGACTGCGACTGGCAGTTTGAGATATTATAACGTTCATTCTCCTGACTGGAATCTGTGACAGGCGTAAGGCTGAAGCAATTTTACAAATCAGGTAGCAGTGATTGTATGCAAACACAGAAGGGATATCAACATTATGGAGCAAAGTTGTATAAATGTACTCACCAGTCCTGTAGTGTGCATTGTTAATAATCCTGTCAATAAAAGTTGTGCCAACTTTGGAAGTTTGGTCACACAGTTAAACAGTTGAGGTGGGTCACACAAAATTGTGTAGTGAGTGGCTAGCTTTAGACCACAGAGATGTTACTTAAATGTTGCACCTTCTTGTTTTGATTTTACTTACATCAAATGCAGTATTTATATTAGAAGCAGACAGTTATAACAATCTTTTTGATGTAGTTGCTGGATATATCTATAGGCAGGTGTAGTTTCAGACAGGCAAGGTGATAGCATACAACCTATAGACCCTGGGCTCCAATACGGTGTCTTGCAGGTGAGATCATTTTATAATGACATAGCATGTGATGAACATTGAATTGGTGGTTTCCTCTTGAGCCATTGAGGCTGTAGATTACAGTCGTGAGCTTTGTTCTTATGAAAACATTTTTTCATGTTTACATGATACACCTTCATATATTTAATCTTGCTTTTTGTCAATAGTTTTGAGTACATACAAATGGGAGAAACTTTCATGTCTTTTAAGTAGTAAAAATAGGAAAGAGTACAGTTTTGCCACTTAATTGGAAACAGATTTCATAATGCTTGTCGTGATTAGTGGCCTGATGTATTGGGGCTGGGAGACCACCTCAAAGATGCTGAGTTTAACTTGCACACTAAATTCAGTGAGTTGGCATAGATCTTTACAGAAGTTTCAACATGGAACATATCATTCGGGTTGAGTCTCTCAATCAGGTCTTTCGTGGTACTTTCAACTTTTTTCCACTTCCAATGGAGATTTGGACCTACAGGGACTTGAAAAGTAGGCTCATGTTTCCACGCATGATATGCTAGGTGTGATACTGCCAAAAGTCGACTAAATTGATCACATTCGTGTGATTTTTGCAAACAGTTAGTCTTATGCACATGTAAAATTAATCACATTCTAGTAACAATTTTCGGGGATTAAGTTCGTCAGGTAACATTTTCGGCAGAGAATCGTTGTGACTTAGTGGTGCGCACATAAAATGGGCAGATGGTCACATGATGACAGGGTCTTCTTATTGGCTGTGGTCTCTCTTTGTTCTCTCTGTGTCTTCCTTTTAAATGTAGTTGTAGTCTTGTAGTGCATGTCTTCCTCTTGTTAAGCATTGTGCAAACTTTGATTTTCCCTTTTATCGTGGTTATTTAGTAATGCTGCCTAATAATTGATATTATTTTACTATAAATATACCAGCTAGGCCGGCTGTGATATTGTGTTTCAAGTTGTCTTTTTTTACTTCGTTGTCTGAGAAGAAAGAGAAGAAAAAGTTACAAATTGACGGTTACGTTCCGCTCAAAGATACTGTCGCGTACTATCTAATGTTCCTACTGGCCTTGGGGTGGTGAGTGGGATGTATCCCCTTCAAATTGATGGGTTGGATAAAGATTTCCTAAAAATCTGACCGAAGAGATTGTAATATTGACTTATGTGTGAAAGTACACGACAGAACTTTGGAAGAGAAACTGTTGCGATGAAAATGCATTGTATCCAGGGCCCGATTTAAGATGCTAATTCGGGGACTGTCCGTCACATGGTACGAGCCATGCATAGTACATTTTGCCAATATAAAAGGGGTCTTCATGGCATGTAGAACAAAAGCAACACAAACCTTTCAACAAATTCATATTGTATATATCATCGCTACACCCCCACCATTCCCAATGGTTTAATCGCTTTTTGCTTTCAAGGAGGGTAATTCAATATCAGCCAAAAGTTTTTGGCGTTCTTAGCTGACTGTACAGTAGCTCATAAGTAGGATACACAGATTTTTAAAGTCGCATAGTTTGTTTGTACGTACGGTAAGCGATATCGGACCGGTCGAGTGAGAATGATCACCATGCGCTTAATTATACCTGGTCAACTCTCCTGTTGGTTCATATATATATATACTCCATTGCTTGTGCTGAGCACCAAGCACAATGGCAGTAGGCTCCTACCTTGAGATATCTTGTTC